>JASSUY010060909.1:0-31962 GCA_032466535.1 Forpus xanthops
CGACGCGCGTCGTTAATAAATACCTCCTGCCTATTTGACTCAAACCAAGTCTTTGGGCAGTTTATTCTCGCTTTTTTTGGGGTGAAATTCGGTATTATGACCTTAGTACAAAAATGTAGAAAAACAGTATCTGGGTATGGGGAGCATCTGGGAATAGAAGTGAAACTAGCTGCCCAGTAGATGAGGATGATTGCTATGTCTGTAATGTTAATTAAGCTGGTGCTCCAGAGACTGCCAGAAGTGATGAAGATTGTTGGAGGAAGTAAATGACTCTTAAAGACCACCATCACATTTTTGTATGTATGCGGGAAACTTTCTGGAAGATGATGTAATTCATATACAACCTCATGAATATGTATGTATGCCCAGTGACTGTATAAGGATTGCCTGTGAGGCAATGCAGGGTCACATGTTAGGAGGAGCTATACTCCCCATGTCTCTTGGTGCCGCAGTAAAGAATACCTTCTTGTCAACTTAAGACTTTGTTGATGAGTTTTTTCCTGGAGTTTTCTCCGAATCAATATGCACCTACTGCTTTTCCATCCACAAGATAAATCAACACTGGTATCTTTTTGAAATGTCACTTTGATACATAGATATGGTACAGCACAGTATTATGGTTTCCTAGCCCATTCCAATCTCTTTATAAAGGTTTAAAAATTTAATGCTGATGTATTGATACCTTGAATACCAAGGGAACGAACAGAATCCTTGATATCAGCTTGCTATAAGATTTCAGTGAAAAAGGTCAGAGAGGGACAATTAGGTGATGATCTCTGACAAGGCTGATTGTCAAATTATTACAAAGGCATAAGAAATGTGGTAAGTCATAGCAAAGTGCTATGGCTGCTCTGATATTATGTACTGTGTAATGTGTTAAAGAGACCTATAGTCAAAAAGAAAGGAAACAAAGAGTCTTTCTACTCTTTTATTGGTTCTTTGTCTAGTATAAAGGATGTCAGTGTCTTCCCTAGTTTGTTTTAGTTTGTTGGGTTTGTTTTTTTTTTTACCTGACTATGTTACCTTGAAGTTGTGAGATAATGAGGGAGAAAGCACAATGATGACACAAGAAATATGCTGAAACTATCATTGATGGCAGAAATACAAAACTTCATTTGTAGGAATAGGGTTTCTTTATCAGAATGGCAGTTAAAAGATTGGGTTGACCTCAAGAAGCTTTGGTTACGGGAAATAATGGCACAATATTGTACGAAATATGTAGGAAATTCCTTTGTGAAACCTCATAGAAGGTGACTTCTTTTAAAGCAAACTGAAACAAACCTAGTTTCATTCCCCTACACATGCACCACAGTGTATGGGGTGCTCAAGGGGTCTGCCTGGAATGCAGACATCAAGAGCATGGGTGTTCAAGCTATCTGACTGGCAGGCAGGTGCCACAAAAGATGCTGGATGTTGTATTTGAGATATGTCATGATGACAAGGAGGACAAGTGATGCTAGGCGTGCTGATGTTCCTGGGTCGTTCTTAGGTTGATAACCATGGGTTGAGTTTGGGTATGTCTTTTGCAGTTTTGGATCTTACAGTGATTGGTGTTTCCATCTCTGGGAATCATTGGGAGTCATTACAGTTCTTTGTCTCCACATATCAATGTCCTTTGAAGCTGGATGTGGTAGGGTCTCCATGACCTGCTCCACTCCTTAGGTGCCATTAACACAGGCCTCTTTCCTTGATGGGTGAGTGTACCTGGCTGTCTCCACACCCAGACATTCTCATTCTGTTCCCACTAATCTTAGCCTTTGTATGGCAGTTCTTACAGTCAAACTTTAATGGTGGTTGTAGCCTAATTAGGTTGCAAAGGAGTTCTGCACACCCAATTCTGAAGAAGACAGGAATCCAAATGCTGTTTCTTGCAAGTCTCACACCCATGGTGTACAGTCATTTCGACCTCTGTTATGAGAATGGTTGAGTTTTCACCAGGATGTTTGCATTTTCTTTAACTTGGTATCCTCTTTATCAGTAGACCACTCATCAAGGTAGTTAAGTTTTACTAAGGCATGCTTATCTAATCAAGATAAACTTGATAAACTAAGAGTCTTTCAGATGTTGCATCAGTGTCATGTTTTTCTAAGTGTGGCTCCAGATAGCCCTATTATGTTATTTTTCTTGTATGTATTTGCAGTTTTGAGTGCCTAAATTTTTTGGGGTTCACAGAGTTTCTATTACATAACAGTAGAAAGCCAGTCTCTACATATGTATATATATATACGGAGGTGTATGTATTTAAAATGCCATTATTTATTATTGACATCTCTTTGCAGAAATATAATTATCACATGTTGACATTTGATTCTTTTGGTGTTTTGTTTTAAAAGTGTTGAACTTTGTCTGAGGAGATTGCTCAATACCACAGTAAATTAGGTCAAACTTGAAGTAAACCTCCTGAACTGGAAGAAATGAGGAGGTGAAGAGCTTCAAGATCACCATATTTCATAGAATCATAGAATGATTTGGGCTGGAAGGGACCTTAAAGATCATCTAGATCCAACCTCCTGCCACAGGCAAGGATGCTTTCCACTAGACCAGGTTGCTCAAAGGCCAGTCCAGCATGGCCATGAATACTTCAGGGGAAGGGTATCCACAGCTTCTCTGGGCAAATATTTAACTACTCCTGTTGCATTTACTTCCTTGTTATTGTTGAGACAAGGAGGCAACAAATGTAATCAGTTCTACGTAATGTAAAGTCTGGTGGCATTGTAATGGAAAATAACTGAGGTGTTTGAAGGTAGTTGACATAGTTTTAGATTCTTAGGACCTTAGTACAAAAATGCAAGAAAAATAATAGAAAAACAGGACTTGGGGATGGGGAGTACCCTGGACTAGTAGATGTTAATGAGTCCATTAAGCTGGTGTAAACATCTACTGGGGAGCATCCTGGGCTAGCAGATGTAAAGGATGGAAGCAGTGAAACTACCTGCTCAGTAGAAGGATAGGATGATTGCTACGTTTGTAATATTAATTAAGCTGGTGCTTCAAAGACTGCCAACAGTTATGAAGATTGTGGGAAGAAGTAAACGACCCTCAAAGATCATCATCACATTTTTGTATGTGTGGGAGAAACATTCTGGAAGATGATGTAATTCATGTGTAGCCTCATGAATATGTATGTATGCCCAGTGAATAGATAAGGATGGTCTGTGTAGCAATATGATGGACATGCTTGGAGGAGCTATTCCCTGTGTCTCCTGGTGCCGCAATAGGGAATACCTGCTTGTCAACTTGAAAACATTGTTGGCGAGTTTATTCCTGGAGTTTTCTCTGAATCAGTGTAGACAAAATCTGAATCAACACCACTTACTCTCTTTCAGATCCTTTCAGCCTATTTTTAAAGCTTTCCAAAAGAAAACAAGCGTGCTTTAGTCGCATTTGAAATGAGCTATTAGAGATCTATTAGTAGAAGTTAGCTGCTTTGAGTGCAGAGATTTTACTATCAAATCACATGATTTTGTAACTGAATTTTTAATTCAAAAATGTAAAATAAAAAACTTTATCAGTCCCTTTAGAGCATCACTCAGCAGCTGTGCATGGAAACCTACTGTGCATCACATCTATTGTGCCTGGAAATGCACTGCCAGGAAACAAGATTTTTAGGAGCTATGTGGGTGATGTAGGCTATATAGTTAAAATTGGAACTTATGTTACTATTGAAAAAGCCTGAATAGATACAAGGGCCTCCTAAAAGGTCAGGTTGACCTGGAAACAACACTGACTAATGGAGATAATTGACAGCTGAGAAGAAGACCTTATGTAGGTGAATTATGAAACAGGGCTAAAGAATTTCTTATCGGAAAATACTATCCTTGAAAACTGGTACCTCCTAAAACACATGGACATCATCAAGCCATGAATTCAGTGTGTCAGTAAGACTTGATTAAGCCATCTTTTAGATCATCTATCCTCATTATAACTTCATTTTAATGCTAAAAATCATGCTTGAGGTCAAAAGACCCCTACCTCACGTAAAACACCCTTTGCCTGAGCATCTGTAGTGAGAAATCAATGATGCAAATTAACTACTGTGAGAAATGTAAACGTGATCTGTGTAAATCAAAGTTAAATAGGTTGATCACTGAAGTATGGGGGGGACAGCTACTACTATTGCTGCATTTGGTTGGTCTGTTGCAAGCTTGCTTAACCACAGACATGCTGATTAAGAAAGATATTGGTAAAAAGAAGAAGATAAAAGAGGAAGATACTGGTAAACTATTAGTTAAAAACAGGATGTAGATGGTTTTATCAAGGAGAAGCAGAAAGGAGCATGCGCAAGGAGGGGGAGGTGAGTGGGGCAACCCTGAAAGTCTGTACAAAGGTCACTGAAGAAGACGCCTTACTTCATCTTAAGACCCCAGCCCAAGACCACCAGGAGACTGTGCGCATGCGAAACGGACTTGTAAAACTAATTATAATATGAAGTGGGGAAATAATTTGCATATTGCGAAACTTAATGAATATGCATGCAGTAGTACCATAAATATATCTTGTTACTTCCTTTTTGGTGTGCGTATTGGTGAAGCACAGACTCCCTGCACACCCAGTGCTGTTTGCATGCCTTTATTCGTTTAATAAATTGAAATTACCAGACTATTTAGAGTTTTAGCCAGTTATCACACTACCGAATTGGTAAATGGTGTGAGATTCATGGAGAGTTACTAACCTGAGCTGAATTGTGTAACTATGTGAATTTTGTATGGGTTGGTGTGATAGCACAACTCTTTGCACATAATAGCAAATAATGTGCAATAAACAAATACCTCAGCTGTATGTGTGAATTGGGTGCTGTGCACAAGGTGATACATGCTGGGTTTGAGACAAAGTGGGTGCATTTAAACTGTGCGAGGTCCTCACATTAAGTAAAAAAGGAGGCAGTTGGGTGAACTAGACGGATCACTCTCTGCCTGCCTGATAATGATGCAATGCTAATATACAGATCGGTATGTATCTCTGGTGCCAGTTGCCAGACTTTTTGAAATGCAGTGGAAGATAATATGCAAGACCTTTCATCAATGTATAAAGGAAGAGCAGAAGAAGCACATGGTTTTTGATGGTCTTGCTAGAGGCACACAAGTGTTAATATCATCTTGAGACAAATGTGGTGGTGCTTTGAAGCTGGCCAAGTGTTTGCCAGCAGATGAAGCATCCAGCTATCCCTTCTGAACACCAGCTTTGGAATTTCCTGGCAGTGATCCAATGGTGCTGATATCCCTGAAAGGAGTGTTACTTCTTGAATTCTCATGCAAGACACTCATCATTATTAGACAAGGGGAAAAGGATGACTGTTCCCATGCATGCCTTTATTTTTTAGCATTTGAGAGTCCTTTGCAATCCGCTGTTACAAGCTTGCAGTTTCTCCTTTTGTTTCTTCAGGGATTTCTCTTAAGTGTGGGCGATAAACTACCTTTTGGAAGTAAAGAGTTTTTCTGTAGCTCCAGTACTTTTAATACTCCAGATTGATTAGGATACAGATAGAAAAGAGCCTTTAGAGCTAGCAACACTGTTCACTGGAGTATGTTGAGGAGTAGGTGCCAAATGGATGTAGCACTTGGTGTAGGTTTTAATACTCCTTCATGAAGTTAACTCAATCAGTGTTTGTTGCTATTTAAGGGAGCAATATTTCACAGAGGAAGGATAGTGTAGCTTATTCACTACCCACCTAATGCTGATGAGATTAGAATATTCATTACACAGGAAAATAGAAACATAAACAGCCATTACCTATCACATGGTCTTGCAACTTTCTCCCAGGAACCACTTTTCACACTCAGCCTCCACTGTTACTCCTAAAACACTATAACAAGTTTGCAGACAGTTTCCACAAATTCTGTTACAGGGAGAGAAGGCAAGCTCAGTGTCTAAAGGATCCCCTAGCAGAAGTTACATGGCAATGGTACTTTTTTCCTTTTTCCAATGCATTCAGGCAGAACTACAGAGAAAGAAATCCAAGAAATGTCTAAAATTTAGGTAGGGTTGGACCCTTTATCTTCAAGAAAGTAAATGCTCCGTTCAGATACATGTGTGGGCTTTGCTCTTTGCTTGTGTCTCATCCTGCCAAGCTCCTTGCAGCTCTCCTCCACTGCCATAGCAATCTCACCTGGGGTCAGAATATAAGCCTGGAATTGAAACAGATCTTGTAACTAGGTAATTAGTTATAACTGTGAAGATTTATTACCTATGCTGCTTTGTTACCATTGTGTAGTCCCTTCCCAAGAGGCCAATAGGGTCTCAGGAAAATGTTTGAAGTAAACAATTGAAGAATAGGTATTCTTTTAAGATAAATTATTGCAATTAACTTGACAAGAAAATGAGAATGTAGGTGAAGGGTAATTCTGGCAGGGGGAGATCATGGCCTCCAACTCAATAGTCCCCTACTCAAATTACACCCCAGACTCAATTTAGAACAATGGAAAAAGTTTATGCGCATGTGTAGCAATTAGCATTTGGTGTGTATTTGTTGTGACCAATCAAAAACTAGAATATAGAATGGAATGTATGAATATGTAACAATCTTATGAATAAATGTCTGAACATTTTGAACCCTGGTTATGCACACTTGGAGGAGAGATCCCACGTGCATCCAGAGCTGTAATAAAGGATGCCTCCCTTTTAACACTACATTGGTGTAATGAGGTTTTTCTTAACTGAGGTTTATCAACTATGAATAACAAGGACTGTCCAATGATTGCTTTGTTATAAACACTGCCCAAAATCCAATTAATAGCAGCAGAATAAATTTATTGTAAACTTGATGCAAAGAAGCAATAAGCAAAGCAGCACTGGGTGCGAGGGGAGTCTGCACCAAAGCCTGAGGGTCCGATGATTGATCTTTATATACAGAAACAGGTTGGGTTTCTTATAATAGAACAAAAGATGGGATATTGTGGTTTATCATTTACAACAGAAACAAGACCTTATACTGTGATTTTACATTTTAGCTTAATGTACTTGCCTTGCACAAATAACTGATCATTTATTTTTAATTCAATATATGTATGTCCAGCAAATTAATGGTTCTATTTCTGTTCTGGCTCATACCAGTCTTCCTGGATACCTTCTATTCTTAACGGTGAGCAGAATATTGTGGTTTTGACAGTTACAAATTTCTACTTGTTACAGGATTGTTCAAGCATCTCGTACAAGCCTTGCTCAATTAAGCAAGCTATTAAATATCAACCTCTATAATCTGATAAATGTAAACTGATAGCTTACATTTATTAAAACTTGCATGCACAGATGACTTAGTAGTTCCTTCTGCAAGCTTACATGGAGCATCTTGAGCCCCATCTCTTCACCTCTGTCAGCCTGTCTCTCTCAGCAGTTAGACTACTTTAGTCTTGAAGAGAATTTGGCGCCTCTAGCTGGCCAACCACACAGCAGTGGGCTGTGCTTCCACTTCTGCCATGCTCCTCTGTCATTTCTGTGTGTCTCTTCCATCCGGGCTGCCTGGCCCTGAGCAGTGTTTTCACCATTGCCAGAAACACCCTAGCCAGTTGAAAGTGAGGTGGGTATCACTCTCTGTCAAATTTGTTATAGGTTCATGCTTCTTATCACCTCCAAATTTTCCAGTTCTCTACAAGTTGAGATGTGGCTAATGGTTAGAAAGAACAAGTAAGAGATCTTGTGAGACCCAGCCCACAAGGCTATACAAGCTGGTTGTGAAAAACAAGCCTTGAGGGAAGTACTAATAAACTGCTTTAGCCAGGATGGCTGCAGGAAGTCATGCTGCCCTTGTGTCAGAATAGATCAACTTGAAAATGCATCTTCTATTTGCTGTGTTGTGGGTGGACTTTTGTGATTGCTTTGGTTTGCTGTTCTTTTTTATTTTTTTTTTTCTCTTTCTAACACCCCCCTTTCAGTTTCTAGGAACCTGATTGTCAGACATTTATTACCTTGCTTACAAAATGAGTGAGTTGCAAATGGCTAGGAAATCCAGATGTTCCTTCTCCTTCTCCACCCTCTGAATATACTTATCTGACCTTTATTCTTTTAAGCCCATCAAACAGAACTGTTAAGGCCAAGCAAAACTAAATCCTTCAGAAACCTGTCTGCCTGGCCTTTATAGTCGGTTTCTTCCAGATATACTCCAGCCCGGTCATCTGGCATTTTTCCTCAGAAATAATAAATAAGAATGAGTTCCACCAATGAAAATTCACAAATTTGTGTTAAAAAGTTTGTCTGCTTTTCCTAACAAGAAATTTATTCCATTGTTGTCTGTTGCTGCATTTCTGTGGTGCACTGGAGCAATATAGACTGCTTGTCTTTAAAGCCAGTGGAAAAGATACAAGTGGCTGGAGAGCCGAAGTTCAAGGGGAAAACTGATGGGATTAATTCATGCCATGATGTAGGCTCATACCATCCTAAAGAAACAGGGTAACCACACATCATGGGAAAACACAAAGTGTTAAAGACAAAGCAAAAGCATGATCTACCCAAAACAGGTAACCCAGGCTGGTGTAACTCTGGCAAACCAACCAGGCAGCACAGTGGAGCTGAAAAGGCAGATGGTCAAATATCTGACAGAAATTGATGGCACTGTATTATTATTATTATTGTTCAGAATTAGACATAAATTTCTGAACTTGCAGATATTACTTACCTAATGCATGAACCTGTATAAATCCATGACTTTTGTGCTTGAAACATGATTTTTCATGTTTTGAAACTTTCAGCGTTGAAAAACAAAGTCCTATTTTTAATTAATTAATCTACCTTTTATACAGTGCTTATGTTGCTATAAGAACATGTAATCCATCTTTGGAATATATTCTTCATTTGGTGTAGAGAACATGGCTGTAATTTTGCTTATTAGTTAAGTAAGATAGTAAAGGTCTGTGAGAGCACTATATATATCCATGTAAGCATACATGCCAAGCATTTTGGCAATGTATGGCATTTTATTAACATGGTGAAAAAACCTTAGGTAGATGGATGGATGAGTAAACACAGTTTAGCATGGGATAATATGCTAGTTAATCTATGTTTAAATTGTTGGGTTGCTTCTTTGCACCTGAACTGAATAAATGCTCTTTTGTGTGAGAAAAATGTTCTGCTACTGTGTGAGAAAAATATTCTGCTACTGATTTGTACTATTTTGCAGGCAGTGCCTCCTAAATTATCTTCAGTTATAATATGTGTCCAGGAAAGCACTGTGAGTCAATTAATTTGTTTCTGTGAGACACAAGTACATCATACCACTGCTGTCTGACCTTGCCTCCCTACCTTGTTTTTCTTTTATCAAGTCAGGATGGTTTACACTGTGCTTTGAGACAGTTCATTTGCTGATTAATTGTTCTAGTTGAACCTTAAATGAGCTGCTTATGTTCTGGGAAAAGAAGAGCTATGCACATAAACAATGGCTATCTCTAGCATTATAGGAGACATGAGCATGACATCTGACAGTGTTCCCACTAAACCTTCAAAGCCCTGCCTTTCCCCAGATTGCCCTCTGTTATGGTAGGGCTTTTGAACGTAACCAAGAGCCACATGTGCACTCAGAGGGTGCTAAATGAAACTGGCTGGGGGAAATAAGTTAAAACCACAGAACCATTAAGGTTGGAAGGGACCTATTCCAACCCCTCTGCCAAGGCAGAGCTACCACACAACTGGGACATACCTACACATTTGGTATATCCAAGGTCCTGGGTAACAAGCTCATAGGGTTAAGGTCCAAATTCCCTGTCAGACACACAAATCATGACAGTCAAATTCAGAGTCTTATTTGTTAAAAAATAAACCACAGAAACATGAGTGTACAGAAATACAGTTTGCTACAGGGATCCTTAAAAATCATTGCTGGTAAAACACAATTTCTACTGCAAATAAAGCACCCCATCTTTAGTCAGTTCTTTGTCAGTTTAGCAACTCTCTGTTTCATCAAACAGGGTTAACATTCTCAGCATTCCTCCTGCCAGGACCTGGGAGATTATCCAATTCCAATCTAAAGAAACTTACAGCAAGGAGGAGTAACTAAAGGCTGAGCTTCGGTAAAGAGAAAGTAAGAGTAAGAGCGAGCCAACTTCATTTTTCTCACATAAGTAAAGTGAGGAGAATTTATATCTGTCCTTTAGGTTTGTGGTGAGTCAAGGTCCCTTGTGTGGGATTTGGATATACCTGGCTCTACTTCTACCATCCTTTTCTTCTCTCTCTGCATCTGTTGCTCTTTTGCTCTGTGGAGACTCCATATTTATGTGAGATGTTTACATTGATTCTTACACAGTCTTTTCAGTGTTACATGCATTAACAGAAAGGAGCCTTTCACTTGGATGCAGTGTTTGGTCAGCACTGACAAAATCAGGGTTGCTGTGAGTCCTGGGCTGATTCGGGAATGGCAGGTGGGAACAAAAGAGACAGCAGAGAGACATTACATTGGAAAGGTCATTCAGAGTAGAGGCATCTGCAGAAAACAGACCTCTGGGCACCTAGCAGCTCTTCTTCGCTTGCTCCAGGCACTTTCCTCCCACTCCAACCTGTGAAACACAAATTTCACTCCTCTAATTGAGATAACAGGGTTTTACTGAGGGACAAAGTCAATAAAGCAAAAGCAACAGCGCTGGGTGCCTGACCATAGCCAGAGGCGCACTGATTAGTGTTTGTTACAGGTCTATATACTTTCACTATTGCATTAGTCATATACATACTCATAATTCCCTCATATTGGCAGGGAATATTATAACTAGCTCCAGAAACTTATTATCATAAGTCTTCTCCTCTTGGCATCTGCATACTGCTCTCCAGTGACTGTGGGCCAGGGTCTTGAGGATGAAGTAAGCAGTCTTCCTCATGCTGGCAGGGGTCTTCAAGATGAAGTAAGCAGTCTTCCTCAGTGTACACTTTTCCCCTTCGGCACAGCTGGATGCCCCAGTAATCACAAAACTAGCTGAAAACAGCCATATCTGTAATTTTTCTGATAGCTGGCAAAGATTTAGAGCAGTGTGACCAGGATGGGCAGATAAGGAGTATCCAAAGCTAGCAGAGGTTTAGAAGGCACTTTCTCTAAATCAACGAATAAGTAGAAGGATGGTGTGAAATAACTCATTCATGTTAACGGGGCCACTAAATCCTGTTATCTCACCACAGACTTACAACACAAACATTGTTCTTCAACCTAAGTTAAGCCAAAAGTACTTTAACCCTATGTTTTCCAGGCACTAGTTTTTCTAATATCAAGCCCTCCCTTTTCTTTTACCTTTGCAAATTCTTTTGCTATATAACTGCATTTTACTCAGGAGTTCTGGCAAATATTTACCACTTTCAACTTGTTGTCTAATCTTATGTCTGTTTCTGTTATTGCAAACTCATATAGTTACATCCACATAGCAACAACTATGACTTGAGAAAACCAATACATGTATGTGTTTATCACAAGCGCCACCCCGGAAGGAGACTGTGACAACATATCTGGAAGGGGAACTGCACCACGATGCATCCCAGCCCATGTGATGCACATGTGCTGGGATCCCTGAACTTCCATGGGAGAGGGTTCAATTGATTTGTTCAGAAGCACTGGAGCCTGGCTGCCCCATTCAGCCCATTCACTTTCTTTATTGCCAAAGACTCCTGCTTACCCACCCACCCTTAAACACAGCTGGGCAACCCTTCCTGCTTCACCCTTGCTGTTTTGGGTCTGACTTTGTGGCTGTGAGTCAGTGGACTGCCTGGGAGCAAGCTGGAGCTCTGCGTTACAGAGCAATTGCTTTCATTCAGCACTTTTATGGGATTGTTTCCTCTCAGATACAATACGTTTTACATCTGCTGTTGGTAGTCATAGTTACTGCAAGTATTAAAATTATTATAAGATCCTGAATATTGGTCAAAATGACCTCCATTCACAATAGGGCATGAGTGAAACCAGTCCCTGTTTCTATTTAAATGTTCAAAGGAGAGCAGCCAGGATTGATTGCATTAAAGATGAGTTATTTGACAGCCTGGCAAAGTAACCATCTGATTAACTGACTTGGCAATGAAACTATTTTTTAAGGCATCCTGAAGAGAACTTCTCTGTTACAACATTAAGATCAAACCCACAGGTCAAAAAGACCGTAGCCCAGGTGAAGCCCCTTTCTTTGAGCTTGTGTAGTTCTATTAATATATAATAAATATGTTAATAACAAACCAGTATGTAGCAGGTGTGCACAGAGTACTATTTTTGTATATAAAAGAACATTGAAACTTGCTGTTGGCATTCTTGATTTGAGGAGATGTTCATTGAGCACCCAGGCCTGAATAAACACAGTATCTCTCCTGAGTGTGTGGAATTAACTTACTGCACAATGAGTACAAATCTGCATTTCAGACAACACGTTTCTGGAATAGTGTTGCCAGGATTTTCCTACTTTCTCAGGTCTTTATTTACTGATAAACACTTGTTACCTGATCTGAATAGCACAAGTACAGTATTGACCTGGTTCATTTTGATTCATTTACATTTTATTCTGTGTTACCTGGCTTGGCCCTAGCAAGGTGCTTGTTCTACTGTGGAGGGGTAGAAGGATGCACAGAGCCAGTAAGACCCACAGAAATACATACTTGTGAAAAGAATTTTCGCAGTTTTTCACTCATGTAATAATAAGCAAAACTGCTGGCAGTTGTGAAGTCAAGTTCCCTACACTACCAAATGAAGAATTTAGCCCAAAGATGCACTATATATTCTTACAGCAAAATAAACCTAAAATAAAAGGTGATGATGAGCTGTTAAATTGCCTAAACAGCCCCACAATGGACTTTACCTTCTGGGTGTGGTTTCACAAGGGAATAAGTTGATGGAATAGAATAAGTCTCAGTCCTCTACACCTCATCCTGCCTCTTATTTATGTGGTGCCAACCTCACCCGTGCACTTCTGCTTTTTAGTTCCATGGGAGCAGATGGAAATACCTAGCTAACTAGCACGTTATTTTTGTTGGTGTAAAAACTCTCTTCTGAATCAAATCAATATCCTACAGTGGATTTCTAAGTGGAAAATACAAAGTGTATGGGGACAGTCAGTACAGGGGGCTCCGAGTGGATTGGATCTGAGACACTACTGAAAGCTGAAATCCACATCAGGGGGATAGGACTAACTGCAAAAGAAATGTGCCCCACAAAAGACACATTTTCCTACAGTGTCTAAAAAATCAGAGCAATTATGATGTTCAAAGGACAATGAGCTCAGAATTTATACAGTTGCTTAGGAATTAATAGATTTGTGAGAATGAAGGAAAATTATTTTGCAACTGGTGGAAGCAAGACTCTCTGGATTTGTTTTTAATTCAATGGGAATGAGGCTTAGATTTAACTGGGCTGCTGAGCCAGCAGGTCTGCAGAAGCAGTTGTTAACAGCTGCTGACAAACAGCTGTAAAAGGAAGCTTTTTAGCTTAGATACCCAAGGTCCATCATGCTTTAGATGTGAACCACATCAGTTAGGTTTGTACTCATAAGGTTATATTCCAGTGGGCTGCGGATGGTTAAAAGCACTTTCTACTTGCTTCGACTATGGCCAGGAAGAAGGTTACATGCAAAAGCCAGTCTATACAGGAAATTTTATAGTGTAAGTCTAATAGAGTTATAGAGATATTTAATGATTGAGAAACGAATGATAAAGCGTAGTGTGAATTGTATGGTTTATATTGATATTATACACAAGTGTTTATTTTTGACTCTAACAGCATTCATTTAACATGAAACTCCTGTATTGCATAATGCCTGTGGCAAGAGTTGTATGACTTTATCTAACCTTATATTTGGAGGAGAAAGGAGTCATGATGGATTTCAGGAGGTCCCTTTCAGACCACAATTAACATTCATTCACCTGATCCCAGAGCAAGGCATCTGCCGTGCAAAATTCTTGCATGGCAAGAGACAGAAACTAGCCTTCCGTATCCTTCCCTCACATCACCACTTGCTCATCTACTCAGAAATTTGTGCCTAAATAATTTATAACTGTTGCAATGGTTTAGGTTATGTGGTTAAAATAGGTGCTTTGTAGTTAAGTTTGCCTGTAACAAACACCGTGAGTCAAATGAATACAAGAACTCATCAGAAATGCACTATATGACATGACATACGTGCACATATGAAATTGTTTCAAAATCCCTCAGAAGTGCAGAGAATTTTCAGAAGCAATGGTACAAAAGGAAAAAGCATTTAATCCATCAATCTTGAAAATCTTCCAAACAAGCACTAAATGTGCTCAGAAAAGAAAATAAATACTCCAATGCCCCAACTTGATTAATCAGATATGCTGGAGGCTTAATGAAACAAAGAAGAATAAAGAGTCATTTTCAGTTCCACAACAACTGTGATCATCACCTTGACACTTATGCAGTATTCCTGCAAATTATAGCAAGGGGAAATAATTACTGACTTGTCTTTGTTGGTATCATTAACCAACTTGATAGAAACTCTCCTAGAAAAGGATAGCATAGAGTTTTGTGGACTTCCTTGTCTGACAGAGCACATGATTTCCAGAGGCGGCACTTTCAGTGTTGCAAAACACAATCATTAATCCAACTGACTTGTAAATAGCAGGTTACAGAACACACTTCCATGGTACTAGATAATTCCCAAATTGATGGGAATGCAGGGAAATCAAATCAAACAATTCTAAAAACCTGAAGGAAAAAGATAACTCCAATATTTACATTACCACTGATCCCAAATGCTGAGTTTCTACAAATGCTTCAGCTAAACTTAGCCTGCTTGAATCAATGACTAAGTGGCAAAGGTACCCTTCAAAACTGAAGTACCTCTGAATTTATCTTGAGAGACCAATGAGCAGTAAGCTGGATTTCAAGCTGAGCTGTGTAAGACAACATGCTGTTCAACATTTAGGCAAATATCAAATACGTTAAAGAGGGTTTGCATGCAGCAAAGAGGCTGATCTATAAGTTACCTCTGAACCTAGCCATACACAGGCGAAGCATTACCAGCCTAGTTTTGGGATGAATTATTTCCATCACATTATGTTGTGACTGACTATGAAAATTATGGAAACCCAAGAGAAGAGCTGAATAAATGGTGACTTTTGTAACTGACAGTCACTGGCTTGGTTTTGCTCTTGTTTTGTCACAAAATATTCTGTAATCTTTCAAGTTCTCCGCAATGTTGTGCATGACACGTACCTTATTGAGAGGGATAAACCAAGAAAACTGCAAGCCTACTTTTAGGACATTTGATAAGCTTCAACTGTTAAGATACTACACGATCCTAACTCAATAGGTCCACAAATACTGAATATGTCTTAGCAAGTTTTATGACAATAAACTAGCCTATACTGAAAGCATTCTTACTAAAAAGATACAGAAGAACTGGAAAGTGTAACAGAAAAAAACATTCAGATGCAAAGAGCTTTCTTATGGTGAATCCAGCTGGAACTTGTTTGACCACAAAACAGACAAATGAAACTCTAGCCCTTGGATCACCTTTGTGGCATTTTCTGGACTTGCTTGCATAGATCCACATTCTCCTTATATTTGGTGGCCCAGAGCTGAACACAGTACTGCTGGTAGGATATCACAAGAGTGGGGAGAATTGCCTCCCTCAGCCTCCTGGTCATGCTCTTTTTGATGCAGCCCAGGACACAGTTGGTTTCTGGGCTGCAGGTGCACACTGCTGGCTCACGTTGAGTTCCTTGTCAACCAACACCCCCAAGTCCTTCTCCTCAGGGCTCCTCTCAATGCATTCTCTGCTCAGCCTATAGCTGTGCCTGAGATTGCCCTAGCCCAGGGGCAACCTGCGCTTGGCCTTGTTGAACTTCATAAGGTTTGCATTGGCCCCTCCTAAAGTGTGCCTTTGCCCCTCCAGATGGAATCCTTTCCCTTCAGCATGTCAACTGCACCACAGAGTTTAGTGCTGTCAGCAAACTTTCTGAGGGTGCACTTGACCCCACTGTGTATGTCACCAACAAAGGTTGTACTCAGGTTGTTCTGAACAAAATGGAAATGTTCTTGGGCAAGTGGAAGCATGAGAAGAAACAGATGAACAAGAACTAAAATAATGGCATGTATTGTTACCTAAGGTCAGCAGTTCACCTCGATCACAGTGCAACCTAAGCATGGTTTCAATCAATAACCAGATAGTAAGAAAATGAAACCATAAGGTAAGATGAAAGGATGATAAAGGAACTGTCCTGGAGCCAGAAGATAACTAGATAGGGAAAACAAAAGCAGAGCATTGACTCAGCAGTAGTGACTAAGACACACACAGAGTGAAACCAGATACAGAAACAAAAGGTCAAAGTAACTGTTGATTCTTAAAGTCTTTATAAGGCTTAGCTAAAATCAGTTTGTTCTCAGCAATGAAGAGGATCTTAAGACATGCAGTGAGGGTTCAGTACTGGCATGTCTTGTCCTGTATGTCACCCACAAGTCATCCTGGCTAGATTACTTGGACACACCTTGGACATACACATACTGACACTTCTGTGGGTGAAAATAAGAGTAAAAAGAGTCAGCTAGTTTACAAAAATTAATAAAAATCACTTTCCCTATCTCTATGATCTTGTAGTGAGTTTTGTTTCATTAACTGCCATATTAGCTGGCAGAGAATCCATGGTGGGAAAGCAATTGCCTCTTTGCTGTGGAAAGAAATGGTTAGATCCATTCACTGGAAAAGAAAAAAGGTAGGAACTACACACAGTGACTGGTAATTCAGATAGAGAAAAAAAAAAAAAACAAACCAACAAATTTCTATTAGTTCTACTTTAGAACTCCCCAGAAAAGTCCAAACCTTTGGAGGCCTTTCTAGATATTGCTGGCCACTTCTTCCAATGTAGGCTGCCCCCCTGCATCAGAAAGAGTGTACATTTTTGTCAGTATAAAAGCCTGAGACTCATGTGAAGTGAGGATGCAGAAGTTTGCACCACTCAGGTCTATGTTGCGTTTGCAGGGACACCCGCTAAGGTTGAGTGTGCCACCTTGCCCTGCAGTGATGATTCTCAGAGCTGGTTTCCTGATTGTCTTCACAGGTCTTTGGGGTTGGCAAGATAACCAAATCTAAGAGATATTCTTTACTGTATCTTTTGTTACCTCTATATTTTCCCTGTATTAATAAACTAGGCATGATTCTTTGATCATCAATTGCATATATTGATCCTAGAAACTGTAGGTTTATTAATATGAAAAGGATATTAGGGTGTATTGCCAAGGGACTTTTCAAAGATAAGTCTGCATTGCAAACTTCATTGCTATCAGGGCTGATCAACCTGTATTGTGAGCAAAGCTCTGTAAGAGTGCAGGTGAGCACAGAGCTGGCCAGCCTTTCCAGGGATGAAATCTGCCCAGTGTATTGTACCATCACCAGAGGCCCATCCCATGTATGCTTTGCCATCTCAGGGTTTCCAGCAATACAAAGATTTTCTATCAGAACAATATACTACATATGTGCTTATGATTAAACACATTGATTAATTAAACAATGATTATTGTCAAATAGGGTTGAGCAATGGTCACACGGCATTCACGATACAGGGGCAAACACCTGGATTAGATATTATGTGCTTGTGTGAGAGCCTGGACCTTGATCTTGTCTCAAACACCACTTACATTGTTTAGTGTGAGTGTCAGGAAACTGAGCTTGTTTGAGGCACTATTTGCATTCAACCAGGAGAGGCCTTGCAAGAATTATCATAAATTAAGCAAACAACAAGGATGTTAGCTCTTGATACTGTGTAGATAGGACCATATAATCACAGAATGGTTTGGGTTTCGAGGGACCTTAAGGTTCATACAGTTCCAACCCCCCTAACCCCTTTGTTTGAGGCTGATAAGCCCTCAAAGGACTGTGAAAAATGCTTAAATTCAGCTGACTCAAAGGATGGAGTCAAACAGCAGACACTATGAGGGACAACCTGGAGGACCCTCAGGGAGCCCCAGCTTTGGCACTGCATATGTGCTCACTAAACTACACCCCCCATTATCACAGTAACTGCTCTCTATGCAAATTATGAATAACACCCCAAAAGAGCATGAACATAAAAGGGTAGGGCTCAGGTCAAAGGAAGAGCTCCAACCACTGACCAATATCCTGCGTGAAGAGAACCAATGAAACGCTGGAACATTGGTGGTGGTACTTCTCCTTCTTTCTCTCCCTTTTTCTATTCCTTCTCCTCTACTCTCTCTCATATTGAATATCAACTAGATCTAAGTAAAAACATGGGGCACAGGACTTGATTATCCAGTTAGTTGTTATCATATATAACCATATCTATTTTAATAATATAATTTTATGATTAGCAATATTAATTTATGAAAATAAATAATAAAACTGTTTGATTAGTGTTGTTTAACCTTAATTCAGTACAAAGATTGTTGGTTCAAAGGGGAGGGAGTTCTTCCTAAATGACTCCTTTTGGGTAGCAACAGGATCACTGATTCCTCTCACAAGTCTTACAGGCTACTCAGTACAAAAGATGTATGTAGAAATCATAAACATCAGCGAAAGATTCTCTACATCTGTACTGTAAACTTAAGATGTTTATGGGACACAAAGGAGGTTGCAGACTGCATCTCTCATAATGGCCTATGCTAAGGCACAGGTCTATATAGGCAAAGGTAAGGCTTTAACAGAGTTAGCACTACAGGAAATAGAAAGCAAGAAACATGAACAAGAACTAGCAGGGTGTTAGAGGTGATCGAACAAATGCAAAATCAATTGAAGTAAAGCCTAGTTAGTACAGATGTGTTACCAGAAATCAGTCAAGCAAACCCCATAACACCAACTTAGTGTCAAAAGAGAAGCATTCTTTATTACAGCTCTGGATGCATGAGGGAATCTCTCCTCCAAGCGTGTATGTCCGATGTTCAAAACACACAGATATTTATCCATAACATTGCTACATATTCATACATTCCATTCTACATTCCTATTTTGATTGTTTAGAACACATCTGATTCCCATGCTAATTATTACACATGTGCATAAACTACTTTTATTATTCTATACTGAGTCTGGGGTGTAATTTGTGTCGGTGGGTATGGAGTTGGAGGTCATGATCTCTCCCTGCCAGAATTACCTTTCACCTACATTGGGATTTTTTTTTAATTTTCCTTGTCAAGTTAATTACAATCATTTATCTTGCAAGAATACCTATTCTTTGATTAGACGTTCTTCCTGAGACCCTATTGACCTCTTGGGAAGGGGACTACACAGTGGTAACATAGCAGCATAGGTAACAAAACTTCACAGTTATAACTGATTACATAGTTACAGAGTCTGTTTCAGTTCCGCAGTTACAGATTGATGTCAGATGATTGGAAATACAATTGCTCGGTCAGAAATGTCAAATGGTGAAAACAAAACCAAAAATAGAAACTTTGCTCAAAATGCCAGTCTGTGGAGGAATTGCTACAAATGGTACTGGGAGTCCTGCACCACCAATTTGCACCTGCATACTTTTAAATATGCAGAAATAGCATATCTGCTAACACAATTGCGAAAGAAGGAAATAGAGTAGAAATGGAGTCCAAGGCAGGAAGAGGCTGTTAGACAAAACCAGCAACTTTTCAAGCTGCAAGGCTAAAAATACCAGATTCAGCCCATCTTCCTAGCCACCATACAATACTACAGGAAACAGTCTTGCCATGAAAGATACCAGAAAAGCAAGCTGGTCCAACCTACAGATCCAAAAAATACAATCAGCACTGAATCAGATAATACAGTCCATGTTTTGACAAAACAAATATTCCAGGTATATAAAGTCAGAGATCCTAAAATTTCCTTTAAGGCATAGCTTATTAGGGTCATTGTCAGGATATTCTTAGACTTATATCACCTGAACCAGTAAATACTCCCCAAAATCTCATCTCTCTGCCTGTTTTGCATCCATGTTACCAATAGAGTTTGAGTGGAAGTAATCAGAAGCAGCACAAACGTCGGAATATATTTGCCTTCAATAACATAAAACTGAAATACGTAGCACTGTAGAATGACAGTGACTGAATCTACACTCCTGGTTCTGAGGCAGTGGTGCCTGCACCATTTATAGTTATTATTACATTTGAGTTAGAACTATTAGCCTGTTAGTTGTCCTTGTTGTTATCTTAGATGCATACACATCTAAAGGTGGTTCCAGTCCTGATATTAGTTTCATGCACCTTTAGATTCTACACATGGTCAAATTGCACACCCCTTATTCAATGTTCGAACTGCAAGATTTCAGTTTTCTTCGATATTGGGCTGCAACATGTACCATTTGTGTGATATGCAGAAATACACTTCACTAGCACAACCAATTTACTGTTTGCATTAACATGAAAGCATTGTAATCACCCCAGTGACAATGGTATCAACAATAATAGTTCAATTAATATAATTACTACAGAAAAAGGCATTAATTAGCAACTAAAAATGCTAAATGTACCAGCAATTCAAACTGTTTGAACTGATAGTTGTACAGAAACTTTATAATACCTACTCCTGTTCTCTGGTGTTAGACTCAATATTCCACTCCCCCTCGGGCCCCAGAGTTTGACAGTGAGAACTCTTACTTGAAAAGAAGAGTTACGGTGATTCACTGGTGTCCCTTGTTCTTCAGTGAGAGGAATTTGATGTTCATGATAAGGACTTCCTCCTCGCTAGAGGATCTGTGCTTGGATTTATTTTTATATATTTTGTAACATGTACCATGTCTTCCTCTTTCACAGTTCCTTATTGTAAGAAAATTCACTGTCTGTGGTTTAGTTAAGAGAATGTTGGATACTGGCTCTTTGTCCTCTTTGTTATTCTTAAAACTGTTTATAGCCAGATCCCAAGGCTGCATTCCTTTACTGACCAGTAACTGACCACCAGTGCTTTGTTTATAACCCTGGGCCCCTGGTATCATCTTGTGCCTGTATTTTCAAGGTCTATTTGTACTGCAGTTGTACTCCCCTGCACTTCTATGCCACATGCTGCTCACTCTACATGAAATAACGACCTATTTTCATGAACAATAGTTACATCAAAACTACTGTAGGGCTACAGCATACAATTGCAAGAAGCTAACTAAAGTTAAAACAATTTAGGTGATAAGATTGCTAGGCAGCTGCCGTTGCAGCTAAACAAGCTAAGAGAATGCCCCAGGCAGGCCAAGACAGGCCCAGACTAGACAACTGTTGACAAATCCTAGACTTGAAGCAGTATAAACCTAAATCACAGCCTCTGGCCTCTGCACCAGCAATGGCAACAGCACTTCACCTAGGCTACAAGACTGTTTCATGAAGATAAAGTTTCCTAACAGCATTTTCATGCGTGACTCCATCAGGTTTACATTTATTGAGGTATTAATTTCTTGGTAGCATAGTTCATGTTTTCTCTGATGTAGCTTAACATAATTTAACATACAGTATCTTGATAATGTTATTCGGGTTTAGAGTCCTAATAGTCTCAGTACATCCCAACATGGTCTTATTTTAGAGTTCTAGCAACCTTCAAAATTCACCTTATATATTAATAGTTGTTGGTGTTTGGGTCGCTTTAGACAGTAGCTAAAGGACTAATATAGCTGAAGGCCTAGGAGAGATTGGATAAAGACATGAAAAAGGAAAAGATTGCTGATGTGATATGTGATATGTAGAACCGCCAGCTAGAACAGGATGAAAAACAGGATATAGGCGTGCTTGAAACTAATTAAGGTAACCAATCATTAAAAGCCTGACTGCCGCATGATAACTGTGTGTAACCAATAATAAACACTAAGTACAGGCAACAGATGCGTGCACGGAACTAACACTGTATAAAAGGACAAGCTTTTGGAGCAATAAAGCAGAACAATTATGCATCATATTGGTGTCCTGTCGTTCTAGTCTTTCATGATGAAGGAAAACCCCCACAAATGGTCAAATAATACATGAATACATAATTTTTCTCCCCACACTATTTGTCCTTAAAATCTATTTAAATGCAGCATCTTACAGGTATTAAAATTATGATCCACTTCAGGGTATGATATCATGGCCTTAGTATTAAGGACCAAAATATGAATGTCCAATCACTGCAAAAGGATATTCTTTTGGTAGAAGGCTTTGAAACATAAATGCATGATGTCAGCACAAGAAAAATTCGGTTCACTGCTGGAAGTTTGTAGCAGATGCACCCACCCTGATGGAAGGACCATTGAGCCACAACACTTGCTAATAAATACCCTGCTTACTCTCATCACTGTTGAAATATAAATATATACCTGACAGTCCTAATGTATATCCACTGACTTTGGGCTGCCTTGGGTAACCACAAAATCTGCTGATTCTGGTTACAACAGGCTTGCATAATGGACTGTTGCTAGACCTGCACTTTCATTGAAAGCCAGGAACCCTCAGGTCATATTCTTGACCACAGATCAGATTTGACTGGGGTATAAATGGGGTCCTGCCCGAGGGCAAGAGTTGAGTTGGTCCTCCTTGGAGCAGTGCATCTGTAGTGGAAGACTCTCCCCTCTGGACAGGACACTGTCTCAGGTAACCCCTCAAGGTTGAGAGCCTTCATCTTGACTGGTGTTTGAAATGTGTTCTGGGTCATTTTCCTCTACAACTTCAGGTTAAATCAGTCACATTTGATTCTGCTTGGCATTTGGAACCTGTACTTCACTAATGTTTTTGGAGTATTAAATGGTTTTTTTACTAGAATAATTTTCTTTGGGGCTTTTAACCTACCTCAGTCAATTTTCTGGGCCTCCATGACAGTGACTAATAGAACACTAAACTTTGAAATCTTTACTACGTGCTATAAAGGTTTGATCACGCATATATATTTATTCCTTCAGATATAAACACTTGACTAAGCCTGGTGCCAGGAGTGGATCCAGCCACTCCTAACCACTTCTTTGAGGAAGAGCTTAGAATGCAAGGGGCTCTCTCTCAATGACTCAATGGGAGGTTGTCCCTCACAGTTCAATGTAACCCTGTCCTCTATGCAGTAAATGATTGAATGAACTTTGCCATCAAATTATATTAAAGCTCTATCACACCACTGAATTTTTTTACATTTGTAAGTTATATTGTTTCTTCTCTCTTACAGATGAATCCTCCATGTCAAAGCTCAGTGTTAAGTGGCAGATGGAACACTAGATGTGCAGACCTGAGGACAAAATTCTGGGCAGGTAACCCAGCCCTGCATGCATGCTTGCAAGTAATTGTAGAGGTCATGAGGTAATAGAAGGATGGGTGGTTTGAGATTCAGATTATTGTATACAGGGAATACGATTCTGGTTATTTCCTTGAACAAAAAGGTGGTGGAAATTAGGAGATGGGAAGATTATAGACTGATAAATGGATGAATCAATCTGGGAATCATTTGTGGATCAAACATGTGAAAGCTCATCAGTGGAATAGGATTAGGAAACTGAAAAAAAGAATGGCAAATACACCTTTTAGAGAAATTGCCAGTCTGAGGCATGTGACACTATAAGTAACAGCAAATACCAGAAACATGTCCAACAGAAATATAAAGATAAAAAAAAAAAAACAGGTAAGGGAAAAGGAGGCAGAGGCACATATACAGATATACACATATAATGCATTACATGGCAAATGCAAACACACACCACATGTGCAACTGCACTTCAATGGTTTAGTGACCACAACTGGCCTCCAAGGCCATAAAGCAAAGGTTTCAAGTGCCAAATGATCTTCAGTCACCCTGACTGCACAAGTGGTGCATGAAAACCGAACCATTAGAGAGGCATTACGGAAGATAGTGAAGAGCAGGAAGGACTAGATTGCCAGTTATCCCTGATCTTGACTGCTTTAAGAAGCTCCAGATGATTGGCATGTGGGATTTAGTTCTTCCAAAGCCTTTTTTTGAATGAGGATGCTGTTCATTATACCCTTATCTTCACCAGAAAGTTCTCCAGAGGGAGAAATTTTAATCTGGATAACTGAGATGCACCAGGAATGGTCAGAGATACTGGAGAAGATAAAGCAGAAGATTGGAAGTGTAGGAATGATAGAAGTGAAGATGCTCCTTTGACTATGTATATATGCAGAGACTGGGGACACAGTTTTGCGTTTGAAGTTGTTGACATAACACAATTTGTAGGATTAAATTGCAGGTCCATCTGTGACTATATCTAGGATGGCTCCTCTGTCATACCAAATCAATGAAATGCTGTAATGAAAAATGAGTATGTGTCGCAGCTCAAACGTACGGACTACTGTATCCCTTAGCAGTGCTATTCGTTTCAAGGACAGGATGTGGAAGATTGGTGAGGAGTCAAGGACATGGCTTGATGTGCATGACCTAGTCTCAGTCCACAAAGCGAACATCCTGCCCCAGATGATAATCATCAGTTCACAGTGACCCCAGTTTCTAATTACTGCAACACAGTTTCTAATTACTGCAACATTGAATCGTTTGGTGTGCAATTACATGAGCATGATAATATGCTGCCTAAAGAAGAGCATGTAAGTGGAGTGAAATAAAGAAAGATGGGATGGAATGTAATCTAAGTAAATTTCGTTCTGCCTAGTGGTCATCCTTGTATAAGATAAATGACCACAGTCGCCATAGTTCTAGGACCTTATAACCTTGCACAATATTTACTGTAAGTAAAACAGGATGTGTAGATAAAGATTATCTGAAACTAGCAGATGTTCAAGATGAGCTATAGCTAAGGTAACTGCTGAGTAGAAGGATGGGAAGAAATCATTCAATTATGTCAGTAGTGTTACTAAAGTAGTTAAGCTAGCATAAGCATTTACTTACTGCGCATGCTCCAAAGGCTGCCAGGATGATAGTTCAAAGAGTGTCCAAGTGATGAAGATTGTTGGAAGAAGTAAACGACCCCCAAAGACCACTACCACATTTTTGTGCGCATGTGGGAAAAACTTTCTAGAAGAATGATGCAACACATAAGTAACCTCATGAATATGCAAGCATGTAATAAATATGTATGCATAATGACTGTATAATCACAGCTTCTTTAGCACTCGAGGGAGACATACTTGGAAGAGTTATCCCCTGAGTGTCTCGGTGCCACAATAAAGGATACCTGCTTGTCAACTTCATACTTTTTTGGTGAATTCTTGAGAGATTTGTAATTCAGGAGGCAGGGACATCCCTGAGAGAAGCCACAACTGGACACCAGCCCTGACTGCTTTTCCAATGGGCAGCAGGACAGAGCTGGCAGCCAGGCCTATCCCACTGCTCTAGCTGGGAGCAGGGCACCGCTGAGACACCAGCCCATGGATGGAGGTCAGGGCGAGGTCCAGCGAGGGGAATTCAGGTGAGACAGCCTCAGGATGCCCCGGCAGGGCTTGTGGGTGAACCAAGGCTGGAATAGGACATCGATCTATGGGTTGTCACAGCTCAGTGGGGCCCATGACAGGACAGGGCTGTGGGTAGCTGGAGACTGGCACTGCTCTGTTGTCCCTGGGGCAGGGAGTGACAGTCCTAGGAAGGCTCTGAATTGGGGTTTTGTACCATGGACAGGGTAGCTGGAGCCCTTGGGCAGCTGGGCAGGGACACTCAGGGCTTCTGGTGACCTCAGGTCTGTGACATGCACCCTAAAACACAGTCGGGCTGTTGGTCCAACTTTGGGCTGCTAGGAAACACTGTTGATGTGTATTCAGCTCCCCAGATAGCTTTCCATGGGGCTTGTCCAAAGCCTCTCATCTCCCAGTTTGCATGGACAACCAGGATTACCCTGTCCCAGGTGGAAAATCAGCACCTGCACTTGTAAAATAACAGGTGTTTGGTGATGTCCCAAGCTCTCCAGTCAATCCAGATCTTACTGGAGCATTCCACAACTACTCCTAATTTAATATCAGTGGCAAACTTAATGTACCTTTAACTCCTGCATCCAGACTGCTTATAAAAACACTGAAGAGCAACTGGCACTAAAATTGAGCCTTGTGGGACCTTACTAGTGAGTGGATACCAGCCTGATGCAACCCTATTTACTACAACTCTTTAAGCCTATGTCAAGGTCCTACTGGAGAAAAACCTACTGTCAGAAATAAGTTGTTCTGATTCCCAGAGTTAAATTAAGACACAAGCAAGGTCAAGAACCCAACTGATCAGTTTGTTTATTATAAAAAGATAATTACTAAAGAAAAGATGGCTATTATAAAAAGATTATCATTGTAAAAACATAGTGATAGATCAGAAAAAATGATAGATATTAAGCAGGCATTCAGAGTGCAGAGATAGTCACCACTGTGGATCCAGTGGTGTCCCAAGGGTCTATAGACATTGTCTTCTGCAGTTGGTGTTCCCAGCAGCAATTACTTTTTTTTCCTTTTATTATATGTTGGATGGTCGGGGTATCTCTGTTCTTAATGTCATGTACTGCACATTCCTAGTGGATCACATGCACCCAGTTTCACTGGTCTTGCAGCCAGATCTTCAGCACATGTCTGTTGGCAGCTCCTCACACCAACTCTTGAGGTAATGGGCAGCAATTCCTCTCAGCAATCTTTGAAATAATGGAGGGAGGAGTCTTATCTCTGCTCCTCCCACCCATCTTTCAGGCAATGGGCAATTGGGGTCTTATCTCAGCATTTCCTGTCCACCTGTCAGAAAATGGTCAGCAGGGTCTTATCTCCTCTCTTCTCTCACCAGTCTCTCAGACAGTGGAGGGTGGAATCCCAGCTTTTCACACCAGTCTCTGAGACAATAGATGGTGGAGTCTTGATTTCAGTCCAGTCTCTCACAGCTGGATGCATCAACCAGTTGATCACCCAATGTATTCCAATGTATTATGGACTTGTCTAGCTGTGTGCTGGACATTTTTTCTGGAAAGACGCTATGAAACGGTGCTGATTCTCTGTCGCTGATGCCATCTCATTCTCTCAGTAATCTTTTAATCCTTTTCTTTTTTTTTTTAATTTAGTTTCTGTGGCCCCTTGTACTTCCTTAAATCCCTTAGATTAATTGCTAAATGTCCTGGCAAATCACAATTTGGTTAACCATCCCAGAGATAATCAGAGATAATTGATCACTGAGCCCTTATCCTCTTATCCTGCAGCTTTCTTAAGTGCCGCATTATTACATTGCTTACCCTGTTGCCTTCCAGATGTTAAACCAGCAATATTCTAAATGTGCTGAACAGTGAGCTAGTCTCTGTTGCACCAAAAATAGATGATAAAGCTGTTTGTCTTGTGCTAGGAGTTTGATTATTGTCCTATCACGGTACATGATCTCATTTCCCCTACTGTGGGTCTGCTGTTTCTGGCTATTCTTGGGTTTCCTCTAAAGTATGTGTTGCATTGAAAGTATAGAAATTTGGCAGAAAACAAGCCCCCTTGCATTCCAGCCAGTCCTCAGAGATCACAGAGGCTAAGTGCATCTAGGCTTAATTTCTGATTATAACCAGTTCAACATTATATGTACGGTAGCATTCAATAAGAATTATCATGATTATGGATTCACAAATAATGTGATTTATTGAAGCATCAGAAATACAGATTTGGAATTGCCGTTCATAAATTCACTTACTGCATTAACTCTACAGTCCAAGGTTAGGCAACAATTAATTGATCTCGTACGGAAAAACAACCAATTGGTAATTCAATAAGCCTAGTTCCACCTAGGTATCATCCAAAATAGTTGGAGGTGTAAATCTTTCCAAAAAGGCTTCTCTGTTTAGTGGCAAATTGAGAAGCATACTGTAACTGCTCCACTCTCCTCTCCTGACAAGGAGACTTGTCTGTACAGTGGGTTTGTATTCTCATTCTCTGCTATGGAGGAGCTCAAATGCTAAATTTATACTTTTGGGAGAGCCAGAGGTGAGGCTGTGGTCAGATTACTGATTGCTGCTGTCATAGATGGTGTGTGTGTGAAGCCACATTCTCACTTTGGTGTATATTTTATATGCAAATGAGGGATAATAAGAGTTTCAGTTGCCTTCAGTGAGGCTGCTCAAGGGCTGTGAGTCTTTTATAAGGATAGAACAGAATTGTCAAACCAGCATCACTCACTCTTCCATCTGGCTTGAGACAGAATTAAGGTCCCATCAGGGATCATAGAATTTTGTAAGAGAAATTTTGAGGTTTTGAATAAAAGGGAGGTGATGCATTGTTACCGAAGGTCTGTGGCTCACCTGGGTCAAAGCTCAGGCTATGCACGGTTTCATTCCACAATCAGATAGCAAGAAAATAAAGCCATATGCACCTGCCTCCTGCCCCCAAAATTCTTGCACAGATTTTCTGGCAGCCTCTTTGGAACCTACTGCTTTATGGAAGTGATAAAGACAAACTTCCAAATTGAAAGTATAAATAGACAAGCTTATCCAAAAGGTTTCTCAAGTGGATCCAACAGCAGATGGACTGCTAAGGCCTTTTTATTTTGCTGTGTGATACAGGCACAGGGAATGCAGGGACCCACGCCATTGGCTGGAGTACCTGTCTCCCTTATTCTTCTTCCTCTGAGGGTTGAGCTGGTGGCTCATGTGCTTTTAAAAGTCAGAGTCTAGAATAAGATTGCTGTATTTTGTGTTCACTATTAATAATTTGACCCAATCTGCAGAGGTGACTCTGCAGGACTAAAAAGCCTAGTTAACTGAAATTTTAAGTAATAGGAAAGCTACTCCAATTGCTAGAAATTCTTGTAGTGATAAGCTATGCTGACTGCTAAAATCTTTATATAATAATAAAGCTCTGATTGTAACTACAAACTTGTGCTCATCTGTCACTCTACTGAGGATCCTTTAAGGAAACTGCCAATCACTGGGCAACAAATGGCCGGGAGCCAGGAGGTAAGTAGAAAGAGAAAACAAAAGCACAGTGTTGACTCAGATATGTTTGCCAAGGCTCATTTGAAGGCAAGATCACAGTAACTGTTGACTGTAAAAGGCTATATATAAATATATATATTTATTTATATATATAAATATATATAAGGCCAATCAAAAAGCTGTTTGTTCTCAGCAGTATGCAGACTGAACCTCACAATCATCAATTAATGTCTGAAAAAGAGATAAAGGAGTCTTTTAATGAGCTTTATTTGAATAAAGGGAGAGCCCACAGGGACTTTCCTCTGTGGTATCTCTCAAATTGGTCAGAGGATACAACCTCTTTCTAATCCTATCCACCTGGCTGTGTACCACTGTCTCCCTTTCCCCATTGGTGTAGGTACTCTGGAGGTACAAACTTCTCAATACACCTAATACATACTCCCCTTAGTACGTACTCCTCTTTACTTCAGGTATTGTATGATCATTATTTTCTACTTTATGCCCCTTCTAGGTGGAGAAGTTAATATTCTAACCCTATTAAGCATGTGTATTTCTTCTAGCAGTTCAGAAGTTCATAGCCTTAAGCTTTGCAGTTTTGCAATATTTTGTTAACTTGCTGATTACACCATTTTCTTACTCTTTTTGTGGAGGTACATCTGTCTCTGTTCCTGTGCTATTTGCTGGTTACACAATTTCCTTAATCTATTTGTAAGGACACCCTCATATATTTGTTTTCATTTCAGCAGTAAAGAGGAACTTTGGATATACAGAGAGGATCCAGTGATTTCTTCCCTTTTCTTCTTTATGTCCTTTTCCAAGGACTTTTATTTTAAGCCTAGTCTAACACATTTTATGCATATACCTCTAAGCAATCTAAGCCTTATGAATATTAGTGTTTCTCATAAGATATACTTAATACATTTGATCCATTCACCTGAAAAGAGGTACGGTACCCAAGAGGTGATTTTATCCCAGAATTCTGTAAAACCCCAAGAAGTGCTATCTTGAGTTACTTCGTGTAAGAGACCTAACTGGGTTCACATTATTTTTAAATCCTTTTCTATTTCTCCTCCCTTATTCACGTAAGTGCAACAACTTGAATTTACTACTGTACATACTCCTCCGTAAGAGGCTAGCGTCATGTCTAAGGCTGTTCTATTTTGTATTAATACTCCAGAAAGTTGGTTTACCTCTCCCTGTAATGTCTGGATGGCATCAATTGTAGTATTGCCTATTTCCTCTATAACTCCTGATATGTTTATGATGGCTTTTTCCAATTCGCTTACTCCTAGATGTGGAATGAACCATTGGATGAAAGAATGGAATCCTGTCGGTCGGGTTACAAGGGGATTTGCATTTCTTTTATTCCTAAATATTACTTCCCCATGAGTTTTGTCATATAATTGTTTAGTGATCTTTACCTCAGATATTATAGATCCTAGTGTACATGCCCCTTTCCAAAAGGGAGGTAATTGCTTTAGAGCTTTCTTTCCACCACAAAACCAATATAGTTTTTTTTCGGGAACATGCCAATAAAAACTAGAGTATAGTCATCCTTGATATGATCCATTCAAGGTGACATTCTTATCACACTGGTAATATCCCCCTACTGAATATTTCCCTACTTGACTTTTTAAGCATTGTACTGACTCTGTGAGTACCGTATGCCCACTCAAATACCATTCCTTGTTCTCTAAGCAATAACTAAAGAGAAATTTCTCAGGCTTTCCCCATAATGTTTACCAATTTGGGTCATTATTATATGATGGTATAGGTACTCCTATCATGGCCAAATTTTGGTTGTTACTGTGTTCTGAGAATTTGTGACAAATCCAGCAATCACTTAGATTTATGGCCATGGCAACTTTGGCCATTAAAGACATGAGTGTTCTTTTCCCTTTGATGTGGCCATCCAGGTGATCCTTCTCTCCATTTCCTAGATAACCTTTGACTGATAAAGTTAATGTTTTATAACCTATTCCTTGTCCTTTAACTTGTATCAGGCACCAGTATGTTCCAGAATCTTGAGTATAAACATTTGTGACTATTACATAAACTAATCCTCTAAATAAAGAGTGTTCATTACCATAAACTCTTCCCTTAAAGGATTTATCCTGTCCTTCCACTGTTCTTTCACATCCCTCAGAAGATATACATTTTGGTCTTGTTCTTGTCCTGTTCTTCTGAGTTTATCCCAGCTTACTGAGTATGCTCCCCGGTCCTGGATTTGAGTTTTAGAAAATGTACATTGCAGTGCTATTGCTTGTCCCTCTTTGATAGAATAATTAGAATGTGGGATCCATACTTCAAACCAGGCACTAACTTTTGGCAAACACATACTCATTACAATTTATCTGAGTCCTTCCTTTATGCCAGTCATTGCTGTCTTTGTAGTCGTATTTTCAATGGTCTGCTGGGCCGGCTTTTCCACTTGGCTGGAGCCTTCTTTACATGCGTATGATGGATCCAGACATTTTGTTCCCATATCTTGATAGCCGTGTAGGAGATGAGTATCACCTGGAATGGTCCTTCCCACTGTGATTCCAAAGTCTTTTCTGCAAGAGACTTAACATACACGTAGTCTCCCAGTTGAATATTACGTATCAGGCTATTCAGACCCCTAATCCTTATGCCTACTACATGTTTCCTAATATTATTAATCTGTTTACTTAATTCTATCATGTCATTATTTCACCTCCTATTTGTGCAGAGATTCCCCTCTGGATTTCATATGGTTGTCCATATAAAACTCCAAAAGGGCTTAATCCTTCCTTCCCTTTGGGTTTAGTCCATATACGTAATAATGCTAGAGGAAGGGACTGGGGCCATGGTAAGTTTGCCTCTTGTCCTAATTTCCCTATCTGTTGTTTAATTAGATGGTTCATTTTTTTCTACCTGTCCCCTTGATTGTAGCTGATATGGAGTATGAAGTTGCTAGTCAATACCGAAATGGTGACTAATTTTCTGCACGATTTTTGATATAAAATGTAGTCCTCGGTCTGACGAAATAGCGGCTGGTACCCTGAACCGTGGTATAATTTCCTGCAACAATATCCTTGCTACTTCCCAAGCTTTAGCTGTCCTGGTTGAATTTGCTTCTGGCCATCCTGAAAAGGTATCTGTAAGTACAACAAATATCGATAACCCCCTATGCAGTGCAGTGCACCCCATCACCTCATACCAAATCCCGGCCATGCCGTGCACACACCCCCCCTGCACCACCATCTTTTTTGTGTCTCCCTCCTCCATCTCTACCTCCTGGACATGACGTGCTGTGGTATGGAATACCTCTTTGGTCAGTTTGGGTCAGGTGCCCTGTCTCTCCTT
>JASSUY010061263.1:0-84053 GCA_032466535.1 Forpus xanthops
CATGCTGTTCTCTTGAAAAGTGAGATGCATAATACAGTGAGCACTTGAAAGTTCTCTTTGAAAGGCATGTGTACAGGAAAACCAGAAATATTTTATAAATTCAAACTTATGAAACATTCATGCTGATCCGCTAATGTTCCACATGGCAATTATTCTGCCCAAAGGCAGAAGCTGAATAACCTTGCCACGCATATGTGCATTTTAAAGCTTGCTTTGTGGTTGGACTAATCTGGTCTATCAGCACCTTTTCTTGTGCTTCACAAGCGCTTGGAGTCTCTCACCATCGATACATAAGTCGCTGCTAACTCACATGGTCCATAAATCACAGCCTGAAATATTTCACCTTTTATACCCTTTCTTTTCCTGACATGTGCTGTCAGTCAACATTTTCCTACCAGCAGGAGCAGTGGCATCAATGTGCTGCAGAGAGTGGGAAGGTAGAGGGGACAATTTGACCTAATAACTACTTGGAAAAGCTGATACTCTTATTTTAAACCAGTCAGATGGTCTGAAGCATCTGGTCACACTGAAGATTATATTTTGCCCTTGGAACTGAAGGATTCTCATCCTGGCAGAACAAGTAAAATGATCCCTTACCCCAATTAAAATGAGTATTTTCTTTGCTATAGGATATTTACTTCCTAAACTTCTGGTCTGAAACAGTAAGCTAGAGCCTGACCAATATAGGAAAAAATATCAGGAGCATTCATGTGCATCCTTGAGATGGAGCTGCCTTCATGCTTTTTTCTTGACTTGTTGGTTGCTTCTTACTACTCCTGGCTTTTTCTTCTACTATTAATTAATACAATCCCAAAGACTAAACCAGATTAAATATAAACATACATCCTGACTGCAATCAAAACCAACATCTTCCCCATAGCCATGTGCACCAGTTTAACTAAGCTCATTTTAAAATACCACCTTAGACTTACATGTTACATAGAGTAGCCTTGAGGGCTGCATTCAAGTTGTCACATGTAAGAAACACCAAATGGAGGAGCAGTTCACCAATGTCTCCCTGAGGGTATTCTCCACAAGCCATCATCACACACTTCAGAGAGTGAAGGTGGTCACTATGCCAAGTCAGGTCAATTAGTTGTGGTTTCACATACTGGAGGCAGTTTGTGAACAACTCAGCGATTTACTCTTCCATGTGTAACTGTCTGGTACCTTTCTAAGAGCAGGCAATGAGTCAGTTGTCTGCTCAGCAGTTGTTCTTTGAAGGAGAATGATTACAGCAGTCAAAAGAAGGTGTCACGTTTGGGAGGTGGATCACTTGATGGGAATGGTTGGGGCTGTGAGTACTAGCTGCAGAACACACATCTCATCTTGTGCTATCTTGCATAAAAAAGTGCTATCTCATTGTCTTTTTATATTTTTTGAGGAAAAAGGAGATATTTTGACAAAGTTTAACACAAATGGGCCTTAAGGAGAAATGTACATAGAAAAAATTACTGCTGATGGTAGACAGAAGGACCATAATACGTGTCAGGGATAATAATTGCTGTATCTAAGGAAAGTCTAAAGCTAGAGCCAGACTTCACAGCTTGAAGAAGGGCTAAGAAAGGAATATGAAGGTTTGAAAACACATCAACCTTGGAGAGAAGGCTGGTTCTGACTCAGACTTGATGTCTGGAGCTCAATCTACATCCCACCATGTATGTGATTCTTGGGCCTCTTCTTCAAAAGGTCAGATGAAGTGATTGTAATGAACTCTTCTGTCCTTCAAATCTATGAATCTTCTATGATTTAAGAACTGGGTCATACCCCTGCAGTCCTTTCACTCATTGTTATAGTTGGATAAGCCAAAATTTGAGTATGGGTACCCCTCTTTCCCATTCCTTCCCTGGCATCAAGCTGTTTACAACTACACATCAAACACCAGCATGAAAGTTCCGACATCCAAACAGGAGCACACACCAGTGCCACATCACAGAGGCAAATTAAACAGCTGCTGCAGTGCCTGGGTGTTGGGAGCCATTGCAGTGTCCAAGGTGCTTGGGATGGTAGAGCTGGGTATGAGGAGCCAGGATGGGTGCAGTGATGTCTGCATCTGTGGTGGTCTCTCCTCAGTGCTGGTGCTAGAATTTAGAACCTAATCCAACCTTACCAGGAGTCAGGATTAGCCTTTTCTTGGAGGATGTAAACCTTTCAACCGTCATTTTTCATAGGGATGGGGAAATTAAGGCTGTTTCTTAATGCTGCGGAAGAAGAAAGCCAAGCCTAGGTCAGTGCAATGCAATCTGAAAATGAGGCCCCATGCAGACATATGGACTCTCTCAAGAGTCAGTAGAGAAAAGCAGATGCGGAGATAATTCATCACATCTCTTCACAGGGCATGAACTGGTCGAAGAAGCTCCACTAGCTGCAGAATGAACAAGCTTAGCATGGATACCCATCTGTTAAGTGGAAGGAATCAGTCAAGAAAAGCCCCATCCTTGCTTTCTATGGTTAAAGAAGGTCATGGGCAATATTGTTCCACTGCATGGTCTGACCAAAGCTGAAATAAGGTGGCTATTGTTGATCACAGTCAAGGAGATGTGCAGAATTATTGCAGAATAAAAGTCAGAAAGGTGACTGCCAGTATAAAGTCATGGATGGATCATTTAAGAACTGGCATTGGTTACCTGTGAATGTAGATACATTACTGGGTGCTGATACTTCATTCAGCAGATCAGTTAAATGCCATTGCAGGTGACAAAAACTGTCCTTAACTCCATCTCTGAAGTGGTCGTCAAAAACATTGCTTGTGCTTTGTCATTATTAAAGTCATGCCCCAAGCTTCATTATGGACCATCCAAATAGGTCCATAGGATGATGACAGTAACTGTTCCAAGCAGAAGTCAGTCCTGCTGTGCCTTTGCAGTGCTTGGCCACTGAATTCAGCAGCATATAGACCAGCTGGATGCTCATCTGAGATGCTCACAGGAAGAGAAGCCTTCCTGATACCTTGGATGCTGGTGCAACCCATGATTTCAATGGCTGTGCTCCTTCTAAAGATGAGCTGACATTTTCATTCCTCACCAAGCTTCCAAATACCCTAGGAAGGACAAAACCCCAGCATCTGCACCCTAAACCCCATCATCCGGTGCCTCAGTTTAATTCCCTTTCCTTACTGAAGAGTTAGCACTGAAGTCCTCATTACAACTCTGCATCCCTACTGTGCAGTTAGAGGAAGGAAGGAATTACTGTGTGTGTGTGCACATGTGCATGTAATACTGATCCAGGGCAAAATTGTGCTGCTGCATGTGCGACAACAGCACATATCTTCCTTGGGGAATATAAAGTCCTGTGCAGTGGAAGTCCCTTCCTAAAGCCATAAGGCTTTGGATTAAAGCCATCAGCTCAGAAACATCTCCATCTTGAATCTAATTGAGCACACTTATCCTGGTTTCAAAGTAAGACAGACTATAATTCTCCTTTCATTTATGTGTTCCATGGACAAGTGCAAGGGTGTTCCTCTTTATGCCCCATTGAGACTCCAAACCTGCCAAGCTATTCAAAAAGAAGCAGAAGAAAATAAATGCAGAGGTAGTCTTTATACCCCTGATCTCAGCTCTTTTTTCCTTGCAGTAGACCATCTTCGAGTACCGTGTTATTGAGCCTCCCTGTTTAATGACCCTTCTCATGTGCTGCTATCAGGTAGTGCCATCTGTATTTGGGCAAATGTGCTCACTCGTCTGTTTACTCAGCATAAATTAGATTTATTTAAAGTTTAATGGAAGTTACATCTATTTAGACATCTGTACTTAGTACTGGCCACGTTGGGCTGCCTGGCGGTTCTGCATGAACCTGCCAGCTGCTATGGAATAAGAGCCTGACATATGCTAAGAGCCAGCAACAATCACAGTCAGGGAGTACTGTATGTATTGTATTTGTATATATTTAAGAACCGGCAGGTAATGGCAGCATAAAGAAGCCCACCTCTTCCCTCCAACAGCCTCCTCCAGCCCCATGTATATCTCTCCTGTCAACCCAAACCTTTCCAGAAGCACATAAAGAAATCCCTCTCCCCTGGAGCGGGGGAGTGAACTTCTTTGTACAATACCATTAAATGCACTTATAGTTTGGTACCTGCTTCATGCTGCAAAATACTTCTGACCGCGGGAAGCAAGATACCATCCCGGCTCATCAGCATCTGCAACTGATTTGGAAAGCTGCTGCCATCTATAGATAGGTATGAGGATTTGCTAGCACAGATAGGGGAAAGATTTGTGGGATGGGAACAGGATGAATGGAAAAGATGTGTGAGATGGAAACAGGATGAATGGAAAAGAAGGGAGAATACAGAAAGAGGAGAGATGCAAGTGTCTGATTGCACTGTATTTTGCGGTCCATCTACTCTCTCTGGCAACAGTCGAATGCAGAAGTAGCAGGAAACAAATGGGAGAGAAAGCTTCTTCCTCACTCCAGGCTGCTAAGAAATTGGATTTATGCCCTGCAAAAATGAATGAGATAGTCTATATTCCTCTAATGAGTTTTTCAGTCTTAAACAAAAAAATAAGCCAGCCACAGAACTAGATGCTATTTGCATCCTTCTAGTCCAACATCTCTTCCCGATGATCTTCAAGCCTTATATTCTACTGAAAGCTGAGTTGGGCCGAGACCTCTGCAAAATGAGCAGAAGAGGCTGCTGTTATTTCTCACTTACCCTTCAGCACTGATTCTCACCCTGCTCTTGACAGTGCCCAATTGTACAAGACTGTGGTGGGACTGCCTAACCAAGCTTAGGCAGCCTAATTGTTTTATTATCTATCTCTATGGGTTATGTCTGTGCAGACTCCGAGTGCTAAGAGTTAGGTACCACAGCAGCCTAGGAATTAGGAAGGATCTGTCTCATAGAATCCCAGAATCCTAGAATCCCAGGTTAGAAGGGACCTCAAGGATCACCTAGTCCACTCTTGTTAGCCGAGCATGACCTAGACTAGATGTCCCAGCACCCTGTCCAACCTAAGTCTGGAGACTTTCAGGGGGGACATTTCTTCTTTGTGTTTAAGTTGAAGTGGCCTTAGGAGCTCCAGGCTGTGAACAGGTGATGGTGATGAGTTTTTCTGAGTGGTCCTGCATGGGAGCACAAATAAGTTTAATGACACCAAAAGTAACTTAGAATAATCGAACAGGTTGGATTGGAAGGGTCCTTAAGATCACCTACTTCCAACGCTTCTGCCATGGGCAGGGACAGCTTGCCACTGATTTTTTTTAGAGAGAGAGAAATCATTCTGCATCCATCTGGGAGCAAAATATTTAATGGCATTGTGGGAGAGAAGCACAGCTTGGACTGCTGCTCCATGTGATGCACCGTGATTTGTGGTATGTAAGATGAAGACTTATTATTCCTTGAAGTCTAATGGTTAGTGTGCCTTAGACACTAAATCTGTCTAGATAGGTAACAAGTACACTAGAGTTAATCAGATCTTCACTGCTGATGCCCTGGTGGGCTTTCTGACAGCACAGTTGTGGAGCAGGACCATGAGAAGAAGTGGATGTAGCCAAGTCACACCATTAACGCTCCCTGATCCTTTGCTGTAGCACACAAAATCTACTGTAATGTTGTCACAGAAACTGGCCAAGATTTAATAAAATTACCTTTATGCTAAAAATATTATTTTTTCATGATTTCTCTGTCTTTCAAGGAGATGATCAAACTGGAAAATACAGTCAGTGGTCTATGGATCCACGGTTTCTTTCTGGGCTTGTGACTGCATCAATTTCTACATGCCTAAGGTGCTCTCAAAAGCCTAATGTACATTATACAGCCCTCTCAAAAGTACAGTCAAAGCAATAATCTTATTCAGGCTTCAAAGCCAGGCATTTAAAAGTTAGGAAAATACATGGATGAAGAATCAGCACAAAGTACTTTGGGCAAAGATCGTTCTGACTTCTATATGAGTTTGAAAAGACCTCAGTACTTAAGCCTTGGAAATAAAAGCCTTTTCCATAACCTGTGCAGCATACACAAGACTCAGCCTGATCTTCATGTATGGCATAAGCTGTCATGACATGTGAAAATGTGTTACAGCACGTATCTTTACTGAATCTCAGCAGTGCACTTAGAGGCTGCCCCATTGTACCATAGGGCTGACATCTCAACGAACGGCAACTTTAAACTTAGACTGATTTCGACCTATACCAGCAACAGTTCTGAAAACCTCTGTTCTGATGTAAAGCCACATCTTGTGCCGGACAGACGCAAGGCTTTATGGGGGGGTGTGGGGTGTGTGTGTTTGGGCAGGCACTTGAAGCCCAGGGGTGTGTAAAAGGGGTGAGTGTAGTGCCTGAACTCAAGAAGGGTAATAGCATGCAAAGGAGGCAAAACTTCATATCCCCTTCCAGTTACCTCCACACCACCAGAATGAGTTTGCTTGCCATACTGCTCCTGTCTGGTTGGTACTGGGTATGCTTCTTCAGATTTATGCACAAATATATTGTAAAATTAGCTGAGGTTGAATGTATTAGACAAGAAATGTTCTTTTACAATACCTGTATGTGCTGCTGAATCAGTTTTGTTTCAATTCCACATAAGTCCATGGGAAAGCAAAATGAAATAACTCATTAAAGGTGGCAGCATTGTTAAGCTGTACAAACATCGACAATCTTGGACCTCTGGCTTTGGTTTGTTCCCCTCTGTGCCTTTCCTCTCATTGTCTCCTCTTTGCCACACTACCAGCTGAACTGCATCTTGGACGATGTGGTTTATCTGGAAAAACTATGACCTGGAAATCTACTAAACTTCATTAAAAGCTACTTTGTGAGTGCAGATACCAACTGTCACAGGTCTGCTGGAGCCGGTAGAGCTAGCTACTCTGGTTAGCAATGTGTTGCAGGTAGTCCACCTGTATGCCTTGTGCCATAAGGGCTAAAGGAGACAAAAGATGCAACGAGCAAATACAGATTACATGTGGTGGCTCCTCTTTTTCTACCAACGCAGAAAATTACTTTTATTTATTGTTATGTTTAAGCTGCCATATGTTGCGCATTCATCATATGGCTGCATGCAGTGATAGGTATGTTTGCATCCTGAGGACTGTAAGTCTGTGAATGCACCTTTTTATTCTATGTTAGTAGATAGTAGTCTGATGTTTATATGCTTTCTTTTCATCACCATAGTGGGAGACTGGTGAAATGGAAGCATAGTCAGAATGCTGCATAGGAAAATATGAAGCAGACCTAAAAAATGTGTGTGTGAGAGAGAAAGAGAGAAGGCAGAGAGAACTAGAGATGAAGAAAATGGTTATGTATATACACACATTAGCATAGGCAGGGCCAGGTTTGTGCTGTCCTTTACAATGGCATAAAACCGGGCTAACCCCGCTGAAATCACGACAGTGACCTGTGAGTAAAATAAGCAAACTCATAACAGTATAATAATGTAATTCAGTTTTGATTAGTTAAATATGTAGGCACACATCCCCCTTCCTCCCCTGCATACGTTCCTGTTTAATTTCTCAGCAACATCGGAATGAAATCTGTTACTTACTGCTTATTATTCTTGGCACATAATCTAGAGTTACAGGTATTGGGCAGTGAGCAGCGTTATATTTGTTGAGTCTCTGATGGGGTTTAGACAACATGTAAGGAAAAGATCTGCAGTTTCTAGAAGGAATAGAAAGTTGGTCCAGATTGAATTAGTTCAGGGCACCTGAAGATCAGGCATTTGCTGGAGGCATCTTCATGTCCTGTGCTTTGCATGAGGCAGACTGGTTAATCGTTGTCATCTTGTTCATGGGTATTGGTCTTTTGGCAGTAATTTGTTTGCATTACAGCAGGAGGAATTATATGTAAATCAAGCTGTTACTGTTTTTTTTTTGTCCTCAGTTAAACATAGAGAATTCAATTAGCTGTGGACCCAAAATCCAAACCATTTATACCTCTGCTTTAGTTTTAGTGTTTTAGTTGAAATGACGACTAGTTCTTAAATAGCTTAAATGAAGACATTTTTTTTGTCTCTATGAATTTAGCATTTTCTTATTTAAAAATTTAATTAAATGGTATCTCCTCCTCCAACATTAAATCATACACAGCTTATAGAATTAAGCAGAAAAAAAACCCTTGCTTTTTTTGAGCTACTGTGAAACATCTCTACAAATAAATCTGTGTTTTAAGCCAGGGATATTTGCTAGGGAAAAATATTTTTGCTATCACTGAGGAGAATTTATTATTCTTAATGTATTCAGAAGTCGTAAGCTCCTAAGTTACATTAATGGCTCTGAAGTGATGACATTTTTCATTTTAAATATTATTGTGTTTTTATTTATCCTCTTTTTCTTTTGTTTCTAACACTCATGTTCTTCCACTTCTTTTCTCAAGCTACAGACTTGTCTGTTACGAGAAGTAACCCAGGATTCTCACACAGCCAGATGTATCCAGGGAACCTGGGATCTAAGACCAAATTACTCTTACTTCACCATCAGGCACCCTACTATCTCTTGGGAATTGCAGCCACATCTCAGGAAGTGACAGAGTTTCTGGGCCATGGACTACAAATAATCTTCTCTCCAAAACATGCTCACCACTCACCACATCGACTTGTGATGACTTTCACTGTCCCATGTGAATGCAATGATCTGTCACTAGCAGGCAATTGGGGTAACAAACCCAAAGGTCCACTTTGATAGATGGTGATATTCTCCAGCCTCATTTCTGGCTGCCCTCTCATTGCACCAACCATTTCTGCTGCTGTCTTTATTGCCTGTACCAAACCTGCATGATATTGGTGCTAGGACAGCGGAGTGGCCATAAGCCACAGTGGGATAATGGAATCTGACTGCTGCCATTGGGTTAAGGACTGAAGTTGGGAAGACCACAGCTATTACTGGGGATGGTCCCTCCTAGTCACTTCAGCCTCAAGCAGCCTTAGGCTCCTCATCCTCCCTCCTCATCCTCCAAGGACACAAGCTGAACTGTTGCTGAACCCACCTGGATATAGATACTGTGGTCAGGGACATGCCAGCCTTTGTGTCACAGAGAAGCAAAGCAGCCCACACACAGCGTGTTTTCTAGCATTAAATCTGAGGCTCACTCACCGTTATTTTGCACAAAATCCTGATCCTGAAAGGCAGTGGAAACCCTCTTCTGGGCCACAGTGGCATTGCTGCTACTTTCTCCTAATGCTCAATGCAGTTGCATAAGCAGAGTACCTAGGAGCATACAAGATGTGTAAGGAACCCACACAAGGCTTTGTGCTGAGATTGGACATATGTGGGACCTATACCCTTCCAAAGCATCATGCAAGAACATTAAAACTCTTACCAGGTGCCCACATATTTCATGTCCCATATGAAATGCAGGTATACATTCTTACATTATAGACTGCCATGGTTTAAGGCTCTCAAACTCACGCAGTTGCTCTCTCACTCACTTCCCATGTAAAACACTAAGATTTACCAATATGTTTTAGATCAACTTCAAATATAGGAAGCATCTGCCTCTTCTCCCCTCCTCCCTGCCCTGTGAGGAGTATTGGCAGACACGGAGGTGTTCTTGGACTATAAGACTGTTGGTTCAAAGGAGGTTTGTAGACAGAGTAATGAAGCATCAGGTCTGTTGTTCCAGTAAAGACATCCTGAGATCTCCCAACAGAGAATGCATTCCATGGAGAACTCTTCATGCTTGTAGAACTGAATGAATGCAGCACTTCTTACTGGTTCACCGATGAAACTTGTTCTATTGAACAGTTGTCAGTGGAGGTTAGTTCAATACCTGCTTCTGTGGATCTGCTCTGTGATCTTATGCAAGTCTCCTGCTTTGTGCTGTGCATTGGTTTGCATCTCCATTTAATGGAGGGAGGGTTATGAATCATTTTGAGACCTGAAAAATGAACTTGCAAAGTAAAAACCCTTGAGCAACTAACAAAATTATTGGAATTTACCCCGTTCAGATCCAGGAAACCCTGTTAAAAAGAAGTTTAAAAATCTCAAATAATAGATATCTCAATCTTTTATTCCTGTGTGACAAACCTCAGCTCTTTCAGTTCAGTTCAGTTCAGTTCATAGTATAATAGTTCTTAGGCTGTTTGCTCACTGAATAATAGAAAAGTGTTCATGTAGCTGTAATTAAAAAGCAAATCCACAAAGGACTACATGAAGAGTGCTGAAGGATCCTTGAGAAAAGGTGTTAAGGAAATCTCTCATCTTTTGCATGCTTCACCTAGAAATGCTACTAAATCTCTTCAATAGAATTCAGCCGCTTAGGGAGGTAAGTGTGGAGGTAGGTGTTTGTGTGTGCAGGTATGCAAGACATACATGTGTTTGTGTGCACTTGTACTTTTTATGCATGGATGAAAGACTTCCCAAGATTGTTGAAATATCAAAGCATAAATCCCACCTAAATTTTCCATGATTTATTCTTCATGTAAAGAGAGTTACTTTTCTGATAAATCCATTTCTAAGACTGAAGATGGGAGAGGTTTAGTTTTGTTTTTTTTTATCCAGAAACAAGGCAAGAGTCTGATGTTGAGAAGATGGGCCCAGGCATTAGAACACTTGGTTCTCTTCTCTTACAGCAGAGCCCTGATAGACATACTGGCCCCATTGCTCAAATGCTCAAATGAAGAGTATTTATACCATTAACCAGTCTTTTACTGTAGAATAATTCCTTCATAAAGATCGTAATAACTTCTAAGAATATCTAAGCCATCTAGAATATCTTCTGAAAGCATCTGACTACCTCAGGGACCACAGTTTTGCTGTTTTGACCACCCTCAACTGCTGCTGACTTCAATGTCTGTTGAGAGCTCTAAATCTTGGAAGACTGTGTATTTACATAGAATGGTAGAACAGTTTGGGTTTGAGGGGATGTTAAAGATCTCCTAGTTGCAACCCCCTGCCACAGGCAGGGACACCTTTCACTAGAAACAGATTGCTCCAAGCTCTGTCCAACCTGGCTTTCATTATCTTTTGGGGTCATCTTCTATTATTTCATCTTAGTCATTACGAGATAAGAAAACAATAGTATTTTCACTTTAGTGGTGTTCAATCTAGGGGACAAAGCCTAATTCACTTTAGGTAGGCCTATTCAATAAGAAGTTGTAGAAGCTAATAGAGGAATCTGGAGTAACATTGGTATAAGCTTTTACAGTGCTGTTTGAGAACTACTCAAGCTAATGGGTAAAGTTGGCAGAAAAACAATTGTCTACACACTGACCACAAGTAAGTGTAGGCCCACAGTTAGATAAAATCTTCTGAGAATTAGAACAACAAAGGCCTGCAGTAACTATAAAGGACTCCATGTCACAAAATGAGTTCTGCGGTTCTAATGTCCTTCTATTTTGATATATGTAGTACTCAGCAACTTCAACAAGTTATGGTTTCCTTACTCTAGACATTATACAATGAAGAAGTAAGAGACAGCCTTTCACTGGCTAATTCTTTACTCAAGCTAGAAATGCACATGACTATTCTGGACCTGCTCTCAAGATAGGAAACAGTCATGGAGGTGACCATACCTCTTTTTGCTTAATTCAATGACTCTCAGGCCTCTGTTGGAATCCTGTGCACATTTGGGGCTTCATGCTGATGGTTTAAACCAACTTCAAAGGAGAAGCATGGTGAAAGATCTAGGAAGTGTGGCTTTCAAGAAGAGAAGGAATATAACATTATTTGATCTATAGAAGAGACATCTGAAGGGAAAACTGATGATAATCCTCAAATACTTAAAAGTGTATGATAAGTTTGTCTTTTGACTATTACTACTACTATAAATGCAGAATAAACATAAACCCCTAGAACATAGTGTCTGGGGAACAATCCCTGCCTCTTGAGAATTTTAAACAGGCTAGACCGATGTCCATCGGGATCAGTTTTATGCAGTGGAGACTTCTTAGGTGCTAATGGACTGAAAGACCTGTGAAGGTCTTTTATTCTCCTATATTGTACCTTCTTAACAAGGCCATTTACCCACAAAGGCCTGAGTTCACACATATTAAACTGAGTAGATAATCTTTTTCCCCCAAATTCATCAGTCTGAGTGCAGATGTCTAAGCAGCAGTTGGAAAAATATGCCTGAAGGATCTAGCTTGATACTACAGGATGTGTAATGAGGGAGTTAATTAAAGTTTACAAAGCATGTTAAGATCTTCAGAAAATGCCTTATCTAGCAGAACGGTAGTGTTAGTATGTCACACGAGGAGCAACTGAGCACTCCAGTAAAACTCAGAATATATAATAAAGACAGAAAAGCACCAGAAACCTTGACAGTGTAACAAATATTGAATTTGTTGACAATGAAAGAGGGAGGGGGAAGATTAGAAGCACATAAAAATGTCCAAATCACTGAAAAGCACTAATTTATTGCCAGTAGCCTCTTTGAGAAGGAATACTGCCAAGCAATCCAGAGGTAGTATAAATTATGCAGAGCACAACTCTTTGGGAAATAGCAGGTGCTCACCTAGCTAATAGAAATAGTGAATAAAAACCAGGCCTCTGTCTGACTATTTATTAGATTTTTTGAAGATTAGAAGAGCAAGTTTCTGGCTCAGAATGTTAACTTGATAAGGAGTCTTTATGCAGTTTATCTGTCATATAAATAATGAATTGTTTCCCTTTACGTGGCTTTTTCGGTTTATTAGCTGCTTCCATTAGACAGCAGCTATATCCTGAGAGATCTGCAGGGATTTGCCTTTAATAACAGCACAGCCTTCACCTTTTTCCTTTTTAAATTAGATTTTGATCCAGGTTCACTTACTTCTGGCGGCATGAAGGAGCCAGGATCTGTCCCTATGGGAGCAGATCTGCTTCCCATGGGAGAGTCACCTTGTAGCACTCTGCTGTCCTCTGATTTAGCAACTCATTGAGCAAATAAAGCTGCAAAGCCCCAGCCCCAAGCAAGTTGCAAGTCATGGGGGGCAGACAGGGATGCTGCAGAGTTATCCGTACAGAGTGGTTAGGATGAGGCATTTCCATGCAATCAATTGCTTTTTGTTCAGATTCCTTTTACTGGTCCCTCCCCACACAGCTCCAGGGGATCTTCAGCAGTTTTGAAGGACATTCCCATTGTCCCTGTTGAAATTTGGGCTTCATTGAAATGTAAGCACAGGGAAGGTAAACCTCAACCATTCAGTTAAAACAAGCCAGTTGCATGGGAATAGCTTCTAGTCAACAGCAAAGGGATATAGTGTGGCAAACCTGACAGAAGTGATCTATGCAGCCACTGAGATTGTTATTTTAATGAATTATCTAATGCAGATAAGAGATGCTTTGAAAATTAATGAGTAAGGTAGCTAAGCTATGATACAGAAAACATGTTTAACAGGGTGATTATCTGGTACTTTTCCCCAGAGTGATATCTTTGCCATCGTTTATCCAACTTCTTTTAAGTACCATTGTAATAGGACAATACTAACACTGTAATAACAAAGAATATTAACTCTACTTAATAAGACCTCTTTGCCTTAATATACCCTAAATATTTCAGTGTGTTTGGTCAATGAGAAACCTTTCAAGGACTTGTCAAGTGTTAATTGAGTTGTACTTTATCACACGGCATTCATCGGTCCTTAACCGGGATAGAGCACTGTAAAAAACATCAAGTAGAAGTTGCAGCACATCGATTTGCACCAAGTGAGAATCTGATCCTGGACTTGAATCCAGGCGTCTTTTACTCCTGTGCATCTCTCATTTGAAACCAACTTACTTGAAGACCTAGTCCATGTTACATAAAAGTTACAGATCTCGATGCTGAAGCCTTCTGGTCTTGTTCCTGAGCTTGCTAGAAGGGGAAGAACCCTATTTATCACCAGCAAGTGGGGACAATAATTAGTCATCAGACTCAAACAGTATATTCAACTGAAGTGCTGTCCTTTGTGTTAAAATACTGTCTGCAGCTGCAGTTTGCATGGCACACAGGAACAACCATCGAGAGATGGGGAAAACAAATCCTTGGCTGGATGTCAAGGTTTTAAGTGCAAATCCACACTTATCCCTTCAGCTTGCTTGGTTATGCCTCATCCTCCCATCCTCACCTCTCTGACTCCCTAGCTGAAGCAAAGCTCCCAAGAGCAAGCAGAGTCATGCACACCCTGCAGGGCTGATAATTTTCTTCCTTACTGTGGTTTGGATGGCCCATCTGCCTGGGTCAGCGGCCTTCTGTCAGGTCACTCTGCTCTACCATTCATTTCAGGTGAAAGAGATATTTCAACTGCAACTGACCAGAAGAACCAGAATTCTTCATTTTCCAAGGTAGGAAGACTAGAATGGAAAGAGCAGAGTCACAACACGATCTTCCACAATCAGTTATTTAACAGGACTGGTTAAGCCATCTGATCCCATCATGGTAAGGTGTTAAATGTGGAGCAAAGTGATGACCCAGAGGATGATGCTGCTTCCATTATGCCATTAAATTGATTATGCTTGGTCAGAAGGCATGTCTTAATTCATCGGCATCCTTGCCACATCTCCCAAACAGTTCTGCAATAAGGATGATCAAAGCAAGTTGATCATGTTGTACCATCCATATAATTTGACTAAGTCTTTTTGCTACCAAAATATTCCTAGGAGCTCTTATTCCTCTTTCCCAGAAGTCACAAAGCCACGTGTGGGCATTTAATAGCAGCTAAACTATGATGATATTCAATATGGAGACAGGGACAACAATGGATTTATGAACCAAAGGCAAAGTCTCTTTCTTCTATATGTTTGGTCTCTCTCATCATATTATTTGAGTATACTGTAACTGTCAGTTCACCTTCCTTCACCACCATTTGTCTATAAAGAAATGCTATGAAATATGTCTGGTTTGCAGACTGAGGACAAACACCTGAACCCATAAACTCCTAAATCATACAGATTTCTACATGTTTGCAGATTGATAGTCAACTATCTCATCCAAGGAGAAAGCAAGAATCTTCTGTGGCAGAGTCATTAAGGGGAAATCCAACAATAGGTTACTGCTGGCCTCACTGTTCATCACACGGCATTAGAACTTTATCATATGGGATGCTGTTTTTACCACATGGAGAAGACCTGGAGGATGGATTGTGTCCAGCCTTGGACTAAGCTGACATAACGAGAGTCCTATACTTTTGTTCAGAGAACCCCATCTCCCCCCCAACTCCTCATCATCAGCCATAAAGCACATCTAGAGTGACTGTGGACATCTCTTCTTTAGAAAAGGAAACCCTATAAATCATTTAGAAACATATTACTAAGCTTATTATAAGGCATTTTAACAAATTAGAGCTAATAGCATAGCTTAATAACAAGATTTCTGTAACGAGATATTAACCCCACATATAACACCATGACTAACTAGCTAGCCTCTGCAAGAAGAGGTAAGGATGATTGATTGGCTTGCTTTTTAACTCTTCTGATTATAAAGCAAGGCAGCTTGGATTCAGAATATTAAACTGCACTATAAAATACATTATTAATATGTATAGCAACTTTCTTTTTACAGCGTTATGCCAGTTTATTGCTACAGTATCTTTCTTGATGGGACATTAATAAAACTTATGCAATAACACAGCCCTAAATTGGTAGTTATTGGTAATGAGGGAGCGATTTAGCAGTGAGGTTTGTGCGCAACACTGAAGGGCCATTATTAATGTGATGGTTGATTAATTAGTGGTTATTCATTGTTTGGTTTGTGACCCAGTCCACTATTTTGAGAGATATTCTCATAAATATGCAATTTTTAAGCTACTAGCCAAAACAAAAGTTAAATAACAGTCTGCTGTGCAGCATAAGCCAGGGGTTTAAGTTCAGAAACAACCTCCATCCCATAATGAGATGCTCTAAAACATCAGCGACCTTTGTATTCTTGACTGTGTGGGGAGAGCCAGGACTGTCACTTCTAAAATCATCACTGTTTTTTCCAGAAAGAAGTGTCCTTCTGTCCCTGGAGGGGAGAGGGAGATTTGCAGCACCCCATGCAGTATATGGGGAAAGCAAAAGCAAAGGCCTTGTATCCTCTGTCCTGGGAGGCTGTAGGTATCTAAGGCATCCTCCCTCCCAGTTCAGGATGCTGTGTGCCAGGCACAGCATCTCAACTCCCTCATTGTTCCCCAGGGTCTCTCCACTTCCACCCTTGCAGGCTCAATGATGCCATTTCTCTGCCCAAGCTGACCGTAGATTAGGAGCTTCTTTAGCATGAGGAAATGCTCCATGGTGATGCTGAGGAACTGCTAAAAAAATAAAAGGAAGAGCTGATAGGAACAGGTGATTGGTTTAATAGAATCATGGAAAAGACTTTAAGATCATCCAGTTCCAACCATCTGCCGTGAGCAAGGATTCCTCACACTAGACCATGTCACCCAAGGCTCTGTTTAGCCTGGTCTTGAGCACTGCCAGGGGTGGAGCATTCACCACTTCTTTGGGCATTCTGTGCCAGTGCCTCACCACCCTTACAGTAAAGAACTTCTTCCTTATATCTAACCTGAACCTCCCCTGTTTCAGTTTGAACCCATCATCCTTTGTCCTACAGTCCCTGATGAAGAGTCCATCTCCAGCACCCTTGTAGACCCCCTTCAGATATTTTAAGGCTGCTTTGGGGTCTCCATGCAGCCTTCAGATCATTCCTTCAAGATCATTTGACATAAGGATGAACTTCCTGGACACTCTGAATTTCTCAGATGTGTGGATGAAATTGCCCAGAAGAGCAGCTAACGTGCATGACTTCACTTTCTCCTGAGAATGTCATCCCCATCATTACTACCATTGCATCTGCAAACTGCATCCTAAAAATAACCCAGGGCAAATATTTTGGCTTTTTATGTGACATTTTCACCCCATGCAAAATCCATGTTGGTGAATTAAGTGTGTGATTAATGACCCAATGGCATTTACACTGCATTTGTGAAGAGGCATCATCATCTTCATCTTCTTAATTTTTAAAGAACTATTTTGAGCAGTGCTTCTTGCCCCCAGCAGCAGAAGCAACAATTCCTACTGCATCTGGACATATTCCTAGGCTATTCTATCTTCTAAAGCATGAACCATTTTCCTTAGTTATGAAATGCTTTTGATATCAGTTTTAATTTATTTCAAAGCAAAGGCCTCATCTTGTTAAGACTTCTATGAATAAAACAGCAAACCAACATTAACCTGGAACCTTTGAAAACATTTTTTAGTGCTTCTCCTAACAAAAACTGTTCTTTCCTCCTTATCGCTGGAGACAACATGTCACCAAGGATGCCTGGATGATCTTTCATCTGAGAAGTTCTCCAAAAGGTGTAAATCCTTAATATTGCCTCTATTCTCAGCTCTAATGGTTCCAGTCCCATCAAAAACTAAGTGCCAATGGCAAACAAGGAAAGATGGTCAATATTTACATGCTGATGTGTTCACTGCAGGCATAGTTTTCTATGGAATTTGGTAAAACTACAGCTGAAGTTTGCTATAATGTCATTGACCTAAATCCTCTCAGAAGATATGACCAGGGTTAGTATGTCTTGAAGTTTCACTCTGTGCACGGAGTATAATAACTCTTGATAAAAAATCTTTGTCATACAGTGTTTTTGAAGAGTGGTGAGCATCTGAGGAGGTCAAGAACAAGTAAGGCCCAATTAACATTTGAGAGGACTCTTTTGTTGTGTTTGGCTCTAACGCATCAAGCTAAAATGAAGAGAGAAAGCCACAGGCTGACTTCATCCTGTGGTCAAGAGGCCACATGCATATGCTCTCATGTGAGAATCAAAGTAGGATTCTTACAAAGCCAACTCAGCTAACAGTTCATTGCTCCTTTCAAACCCATAACCCCTTTGGCATGACACAAGAAGTTGACCAGCAAATACTGAGAATTTTCATCTTGTCAGATTGCTCTTGATCATTTAAGTCTCATAGTTTATCTAATCTACCATTGATTTAATCAAAAGCTGCTTACTAACCTTGCTCACACTTTGAAAATGAGAAAAGTAAGATTTGTGAAAGCATAAGCATTTATTCCCAGTATTACACACTGAAATTCAACTGCCTGGGAAGCGATGGAGTTGGGGCTAACGAACAGGCTGAGATTGATTGCATCAACATTTTGTGTTTCTCACATACCCTACAACACGTGTACACCCCAGTGTGAGCATGGACCTCCTGTAACCTGTCTTTAAAAATAATTAGCTTACATTTATACCCCTTCTAAAAGGACCTTACAAATCCAGAGACAAAAGAGTCACAGTGCATTAACTTCTCAAAGCATGCTCGTCCTCTAGTGCTCAGATATCAATCTCATGTGACAAACGCATTTGGGTCCAAAAAATGAATAGCTGCCACTTTATTGCCTTATCCAGTATCTGAAGGGGGGCTATAAGGATGCTGGAGAGGAACTTTTCATAAGGGACTGCAATGACAGGACAAGGGGTAACGGGTTCAAACTTCAACAGGGGAAGTTCAGGTTAGATGTAAGGAAGTTCTTTACCGCAAGGGTACTGAGGCACTGGCATGGGTTGCCCAGAAAAGTGGTGAATGCTACATCCCTGCAATGTTCAATGCCATGTTGGACAGAGTCTTGGGTGACATGGTCTAGTGTGAGGCATCCGTGCTCACGGCAGGCAGTTTGGAACCGAATGATCTTAAGGTCCTTTCCAACCCAAACCATTCCATGATTCTATGATCCAACCACTGAAAGCAACATCTCATTTTCCTGAAAAAGGCAAATAATTTCACAAAACATACTATTTCCACTGCTGCTATGTCTTCCAGCAAGCCTCCTGACTGGCAAACCCAGTTTCTTTCTTCTCATGCAAGCATGAATGAGATGAAGTCTTACCAAGGCCAACAAGCGCCACAGCAAAAAGCTCATTCCAGAGGTGTGTAACCTTTCCATTAATCCCAGGTGTTGGAATTACACCATATTGCATAATCTTAGGAAGAGAAAAAAGTTTCCTTGGGTACAAGGTTTTCAGTCCCATCTGCTGAAATGATGGCACACAGAGGACAAAACAAAAGAGCTATGCTATTTCTTCTCTGTTTGGTAGCAAAATGATCAACTTCTGTTCCCTGTGCAAAAAATGTGTGTCAGACAGGTACAGGAGGAAGGAATCCTCCAGACTGAGGTTGTGAAGGAAGGAGATGACAAGGGTTACAGTGAAATGCATGTTTTCTGTCTTTCAGACAGTTTCTCTGTTAACTGCAGGCTCAGGAAAGGGTGTTGCGATTATTGCACATTGCTGTTGAAGGCAACGGTGACTCTTTTCAGGCTGTTTTCTGAAGACATTAACAGTTGCTGAGTTGTCAAAATCCCCATGGTGCAATCTCATGGGTTTTGAAATCTGAGATGAAAAAGTCACAGAGGGAAGTTCAAAGTGATGAGACCCCACCACTTCTATCTTTCTGTCTGGCAGAGGGTTAGTGATACGCACTGGTAGGGACTGTCTGTCAATCAACAAACCAAAGGAAGACTTGGCTGAAACTGATACAGGCTGTTTTAAATCCTTTTTCATCTCTTTCAAAGTCATCTTTTTTCCCTTTCCCATTTCAACTGCCCTCATATCAGTCCTTGCAGATTAGACAGACATATGTCAGGAAGGAAGTAGATAAAGCTTATCCATACTTGAGGCAGAGGATGGACCAAAAGACCTCTGAATATCTTTCCAGCCCTGAGATTCCATGAGCCAGCAATTTCCTGAAATATATGTAACTTGAATGGCATAGCTGATTTGAAGTTGATTAATTGCAGTCAATGGATGTTTTAAGATCTGTAATCAGTGATGTCAAAGTCAAGCCCAATATCTGTGATAAACTCTGATGTTTAAATGAGAGATCATTGCCTTGGAAACAGCACAGGATTTCTAATACACATTGCTTAGGTTTACAACTACACCAGGTTGAGGGAGGGGGTTCTCTCTGTCTGCTGTGCTCTGAGCAGACCCTCCCTGTAGTCCTGATCCAGTGCTGGGGCAACACCACAAGAAGGATGTGGAGCTGCTGGAGCGAGTCCAGAGGAGGCCATGAAGATGCTGTGAGGGCTGGAGCAGCTCTGCTCTGGAGCCAGGCTGAGAGAGCTGGGCTGGGGCAGAATGGAGAAGAGAAGGCTGCAGAAGACCCTGGCCCCATCGCTGACAGTGTTCAAGGCCAGGTTGGACACAGAGGCTTGGAGCAACTTGCTCCAGTGGAAGGTGTCCCTGCCCATGGCAGGGGGTTGAAACTGGATGAGCTTTAAGGTCCCTTCCAACCCAAACTAGTCTGGGATTCTATGATTCTATGATAATACAACACCTCCTGACAGCTTGTAAAGTGGGCAACCCTGAGCACTCTCTCAGGCAATTTCTAACCAAAACAAAAAGCAAGTGAGCCTATGTACCCACAGCAACCTCTGAAAGTGCAAGGACACCACATCTGTGGAGCAATACGTGAGCAGGAAAGGCTAACATATTCAGAAAATGCACAACTGTGAAGTGATCACACTGGAAGTAAAGGAGAACAAAAGACGGTTATATTCAGCAAATCACCAAAGAATAGCAAAACTATAAAGGGCAGTTCAGCATCAACCAGAAAAGACTCCATTACACTCAAAAGATACATCTCTGTGACAGGAACTACAATGCAGTCTTTTGGAGCAGCTATAGACTGAGACATGAATGATGGAATAAACAGAAAAAATGAAAATGAAACTTCAGGAAGGGTGCGGAAAATCCAAATTAGTCACTCTGTCAGACTGCCTCCTCCTCTCCCACAGTACCCCACTCTTAGGATAATCTTATTGAAGTCAACAGGATGATTTAAGAGTAAAGGGACACTACAAACTAAAAAGGCAATCAGAAAATGGCCTTTTGTTTAAGAAGAAAGATGCTAAAATGAGCTAAAGTGAATTTGAGAAGGTTAAGATCGATGAACACTCATCCAGAGAGAAATGTATCATGCTGACACTCTTTATGCAGCCTAAATTCACTCTTTGGTATGTTTCCATCATAAAATATAATAAGAATGATTAATGAACAGGAAACCTCAACATCCAGTAGGGCCAGCTTTTGGTGCTGGTTTAGGCATTGGCTTTTTTTACACCATACATAGAATTATAGATTGATTGGAGTTGGAAAGGGCCTTATACATGTTTTAGTGAGCCCAACAGTTTAAGATGACTGTTATAGATTTTTCAAACTAGTAGGGCTGAAGTATCAGAAGCTGTTGCAGTGACATTTCAGTGAAGTCAATCAAAGTTGTTTTTCATCATCCAAATCCTACCTGCAGATCACACTCCTGCATCTTATGAGCTGAAAGAAGGAACAAAAGTGTGAGATTTATCTTCCATATTTTAGGCAGTAGCAGTGCTGGCAGCCCCATCTGAGCTAGTTGTCTAAGCTACATTGTCATCAGAGAGTGGAAAATATTTCCATAAATGTGATTCATGCAGTCTATCTAAGCATCTGCATTAGGATGAGATGACTCACACTCTGTAGATGACTACAAAGGGAGTCACGAGTCATGTGGGTAGCGATATCTAGCTTTTAGACAGTCAGCATTAGATGAGATGAAGCTCACACCTAGGGTTCAAAAACATAGGTACTTTTTTTCTTCCCAAGGGCCTGGTTTCATGCTGCTGCTGCCTTTGTATGGCAGCAAGACAGGGTTTAAGGACTGCAGAGTTTCTTTAGACTGTAGAGTTTGTCAAGAGAGCAGTTGTAAATCTTGGGATCTGGTATCTTTCTATCAATTCTGGCTCAGCAACTGCCCAGTGATAATCTACACACTAAATCGACCCCATGGGGTACCAGCCATCTTCTCAGCCATGAACAGCATCCTGCAGAATCGAGTCACGAACTGCTGGAGATGGATATGCTCAAACATAAGGCTGTGATTTCAGTGAAACTTCTCTGTTATGAAAGTTCTCTATCTAGTTTGTGGACCATAGAAATGGCTCAAAGTTCTACTCAGGTTTTAAACTAGTCTGTGTTTTCAGAAAGTGAAGAGGACATTCCTGTGTTTCAAGCCACCTTATTCTTGTGTTAGGAACAAAAGCCATCTGATAGTAAGGGGAACTAGGGTTTAATTCATATTGTGCTCTGATTCTCCATTGTTTAAAAGGGGATTATGGCTACTTCATATAAAAAAAGCCACTAACTCAAAGAATTTAATGAAACCCTCCATTCTGGCTACAGGATGCTCCTAGAACATAAAGGAATTGCTGGTCACCCTTTCAGTTCTTTGGTTTGTAAACAAGCATCCACTTCACAGGCATGTGTATCACATGGTTGCCTTTTACCTTGTCGAAAACAAATGAAGATCGTTTGCTTTTTTTTCTTCTCTTCTTCCCAAAAGAGGAACTGAACTGCCTGTGAATGGATTCCAGACTGAGAACAAGCTGTTATGACTCAGAAGCCTTTTAATATAACTGCCTAAAGGAACCTGAAATGCTGCAGGGTAAGGCACTGTGCAGGCATAAGACAAAGGCTGTTGCTCTCCTAAGAACTTACTATGGTTTTAGCAGGACTTAAAAGTGTATACATAAGACTTAAGGACAGAAATGAGCTCCTTTTCACACTGCCCCAAGTTATTGCTAAGATTGAATTTTAAAGCATAGCTATGCAAGTAAACAATCCTGGTGCTGCCAAGCAGGACATCCAGAGAGGTGGAGTCAACATCCAAGAGGGTTTTTGTTGGCTAGACAAAGACAATTAATGTGGGTGATAGTCCTGCTTCAGGAAGAAGACAGATCTAGAGACTTCCAGAGCTTCCTTCCAACCAACCAATCATTTGCCCAAGATTAGGAACAAAATCTCTTACTTAAAGAATAAAAGCAAATTTGTGTTATTTGAGTAGACGAAGGATAAAGAGTTGCCCAACAGTTGTGTGAGCAGATCACAGTGGGCGCTAAGCACAGGGCTGAGCATGGAAAAGGTATTTTGGAAAAGAGTGACATCTGTTTTAGTTCAATAACAGCCAGAGAAACCCATTTCTGTGACTCTAATAAATACTTTTAGTCCTAAATAAAACACATTTTATCCAACAGACTTAGATAAAACCATTTAAAGTGCATATTCTTTGCACTGCTCATCAGATATTCTGGTGGATGTGACAGTGTTCTGGTAAGGGATTATATTTTCCCAGCCTGGTTAATAAAGCAGGGGGTGGAACATTTCTTTCTAACCCCGAAAGTCATGCTCTTGTTCTCAATGTGAAGGTGTCAGGGAACCCACTGGGTCATACCTCTCCTTATCACATGTGTACACAACGTACGCACTCCCGCTCTCTGTAGGTTGTTTTGCCACCAGGGATTTCATCAGCTCCAGGAGCATCTCATGACCAGAAGAAGGGCCTATAAGCTCTGGGTTTGCCTTTGCAGCACAGAGGAGAGTTGGCAAACGGCCCAGGCAATCTGAATAAGGAAATAAAGTGGGAATCCCTCAGGGAGAGTTAAATATTCAGACTTTTCCTATATTTGCACTGCTCCATATGCAAGAGGGGCAAGGCTTGGGGGGGACCAGCCTCTGTTTGGTTCGTCCTCAACATCCTTCATCTCCATAGTCAGAAAATATTTGCCTGAAAGGTTTAACTGTTTTCCTCTGTTAAGGACTAATTACTGCTTTTAGCAGGGAGTTTTCTCATGGTTTAAACAATCTAAAGGGAGATTGTCAGAGTGACTTCCAGCTTGGAAAGGTCTTATGGTGTTCATAGTCAGACAGGAAAGCTTCAGTTCTCTCATTGAAGCAGTCTGTCCTGTGGGATACTCCCTCTCCTGGAGTGGACATTGACTCCTTTTCCTGCCATCTGGGGGCTTCTAGTTTGCCACAATGTGAGACTGAAGGGAAAGAAGCAATTGTGATTTAGTTTTCGTCTTTTATAGGATAAGAAAATGTGTCCTGTCTCACTGCTGATGAATCCTGGACCATGAGAGAGTGTCTGACAATCATTTACCAAAACCACTATGCAATTTTCCCCTTTTTTAATGTGTGTTTGAATAGTTCAGAGTACCTAAAGTTTAATTAAGCAGTTGCTGCTTTTATGTAAATACCTGCCTCATAGTATCAGTGTGATGCCTGAGATCAGAAGCTAGGAAGAGGGGAAAAACACTCATAAAATATGAAACCCACTTCCCCCTTATCACTGAGCAACCATCCAGTTTTGCTCCAGGCATTGTGACTCTTTGACTCGTTCCTTGTGTCTGCTTGCTAAGGATAAATAGCACGTACAAGGTGCTGGCTCACTGGCTTGAAATCGTGAAATGCAAAGGATTTTTCCATGTAGAAATGTATTTTGTGAATATCCAGCTGAAAATATTCCTTAGTAACTCCCTTTTGATCTGCTTTAACATGCTGGACTTCCCTCCTGCTATCTGGCTCATCGATATGCTCTTTGCTGGCTCACAAGTGGATTAATAAGATCTTAATTCCCTGTTCCTCCCTCCCTTTTGCCATGGGATACAAGGAAAACCTCAACATTACTTGCCAGTGCAGAGCCTGTGGAAGGCAGATGCTTATTTCGTGGAGTTCATCATGGTTTTCACTGAGGAGGCTCTCTGTCCATAGTGCAGAGCAGAAGGTACCCAATGTGGATGCTGAGGCTTCAGACCTTCATCCTAGACATAAAGTGGCTCCAGTAGGTTGGAAGTAGCAGCTCAGCTTAGGTCTGGTAGGAGTCAAGTTCAAACAGGAGAGAAATAAGCTAGAAAACCTCTAAGTCTGTGGGTTCTGAGCAAAGACAGTGGACTTGGGAGGACCTATTAATATACACTATACAATTAAGCAGAGTACCCAGGATTTCCTTTCCTTCCTGTGCCACTGCCTTAAGGGAAGGAGCAATGTCACTCCACCTCATTAAGGTCTTCACATTAGCAGTGTATTGTTTACAGTGAGGGAGAGGCAAATAAGACCCTTGCAGCTAACTGCTATTCCCTTCCCATTCACAAGCTGCAGAAGTGCCCATGAAGACATCATTGTGAAGTCAGTTTTGATAATACATAATTCAGTGCCTTCAATTTGGCCCTCAAGGCAACTGTGGTATTTTATATAATGGCTTTACACAGGAGGGGGAAATTAATTGCATCTTCCTAGCTGGTTGCTCAGAGCTACAACTTCATGCGCACGAGGCAGACTCCCCCTTAGGAGTCCTGATTTTTGTCAGAACAATCTGAAATTGTCTCCATGTCATTTATTATTACAACAACAACCGAGCAGCCTGTATAAAATACAAATCTAGGTCCATTTAAAAACAATACGCTTTATTGCTGCTATAAACAGCATGTTTTAATGGAAGGGAAGAAAGAATAGATGGCTGTGATATTTGCTGAGTGTAATTTTGGGACACTTGGCTATAGATAGGGAAGGCTCTGAGAAAGACAATCGTGGACATATTGCAAATGGGCATCCTCTTACTTATTCATTCCCATTTTCATTTGGCCCATGGGGTTGGTAGGGAAATTAAAATGACAAAAGCAAACCAGGAAGACTCAAGTAACTCCTGCTGCCCAAGCTGTTAAAGCCACTCACCTAACAAAGGTTTGTTCACTCAAATATTGCTGTCCACACAAAGACACATTATCCTACCTGGATAGTCCAGTGAGGTGAGCATCCATTGCAGTCTAAGGAATTTGAAGTTTAATACACAAAAGAAGAAAGTTGGGCCCTCACTGTAGCTGGACTTCCCATGCATGAGGTGCTGTACAGAGAGAGTAAAGATGGTGCTTGCCTCAGATCTATGTAAAGCTTTTGCAGCTGCCTGTTGCTTCATCACAGAAGTTATTGGGAGGTGCTGAGCTGTCAGATAATGGCCCCATGCAACTTGCACAGCACAAGACCTTCAGTCTTACTGGGCAGCACGCTCCTGTGGTGTCCCCTCCACCAAGCTCTTCACTCAGTATCAGTAGAGGTGCTCTCTATTTCCCTCACCTCTGCAAAGAAAGTGTTTCTTTCTTTCAAAATGAATTGGAGGAGTCTTTTCCATGATGTTTCCCTGGGGTGTTTCATCACTTTTTCTCCAGGAATGTCACTAAAGCATGAACTCATTTTGCTGCATGTTTCGTTTAGCCTAAGTTACTACTTTTTATAAGAAAATATAATTTCTCTAGGGAAGGTGAATCAGATTCTTCTATAAGGTATGGAAATGATGGAGCCTAATTTGCCATGTCCTATGTCCACACTCCTCTTCACCTGTGGTGGACACCAGGTCCCACTAAAGCTGCTCTATCACTCCCTTCCTCACTGGACAGGAGAGAGAAAACATAACAGATTTGTGGTTCAAGACAAGGATGGGGAGGGATCAGTCACCAATCACTGTCATGAGCAAAATGGACTCAACTTGGGGAAATGAATTTGTTTTATTTCCTATCAAATCAGAGTAGAGTAATAAGAAATAAAACTGCATCTTAAAACACTTTCCCCTCACCCCTTCCTTCTTCCCAGGCTTAACTTCACTGTTGTTTCACTATTCCCCAGCCATTTTGCCCTACAGCTCATTCCAGAGAGGTGATTTCAGACAAGCAGAATAATCAGCACTGTAGTAGTCCACAAATACAACACTTACATGGTTAGTTTTTACATTAAAAAAACCTTAAATGCAGGGATTGAAGTACCCCTTTACCAAATGTAGTCAGAAATGTCCGGTAGGAAAGGAGAGATATTGATGACACTGGGTGGACAGTAAGTGGAAGGATGTACAACGTGATCACTTAAGTCTCTAGTAACAGCTAGAAATGAAGGGGAACCATCTCAGAATGAACTTACAGGTTTCTTATTTGGAGATTTATTCCAGTTTTTACTTTTCACATTCTACTACAAGTCCTGTTTCTGCCTTAATCTAGCATGAGGATCACAGAGGTGGAAGGTAGTCAGAGCCTCCAAGTACCTCTGCGTGTTTCACTCAAAATAGACAAGAGTTGCTTGAAAACCAGCAAACTCCGTTCATTTTACCCACCAAGAACAAAAGAAAACACCTTAACTTTTGTAGGCAGATTGCCAAAATGCAGGTTGGAAAGCACTGCATACCTTACATACTGCTGTAGGAGCTAACGAAGCTCAGAAAAGGGTCATAAATCCCTACTTATGCCAAGAAACTGGCTTTGTGCAGGTGTGCCAATAACTGATTTAACAAAAGAGATGGATTTGAGTGATGCATGTGAATAGAAAGTTGCCCTCCATCCTTTTGTTGAAGACTTTTCCAATAAATGGAAATAGAAATTGCACAAATGTAGCAAAGAATAATAAAATGCATAAAACTGTCACTGAGACCATCAGAGGTTTGGATAAACCTTGTAAGAGCTGAGTGAGGATAGAAATGAGTTTCAACAATAATAAAGTCTTTTACTGCTTGCCTCTTCCAAAGGTGAGATCTCCAGCATCACAGTGTGCACAGGCTCAGAACTGCATGGGGTTGCTAAAAGTGTTCCCTTTTTCCTTCTGGCACACACGTGTGCATGCAGATGCTCACACACACCCTGCTCTACCACCAGACACCTAAAGATGTCTTACCAAAGCTCAGGAGGTTTATACCACAGAACTCCGTTCTTGCACTTGGCTGCAGCTAGCTTGGGTTTCTCCTCTTCTGCAGTCCCTTAATGCTGATTCGTTGCTTTCGGTTTAAGGAGGCCATGGGCTGGAAGATAAAAGTATCTATATGGATCAATCCAAACATTCACCTCTGCTCTGACATTGGCCCATCAGTGAGAAACAAGTGATGCAACTGGAAATATCCATTTAATAAAATACCCATTTTACCTGATACAGTGACACAGCTTCTGGCACACTAGTAGCTTAGGGATGCTTTGAACTGAAGGAAGCATCTAAGCTGTTTTTATGATTAATTATAGAATGAGAGAATCATTTGGGTTCAGAAAGACCTTTAAGACCATTGTGTCCTACCTTTAACCTAACATTGTCAAGTCCACCATTTAAACTGTGTTTGAAAGCACCACATCATGTAGACATGTAGTCTTTTAAATACCACCCAGCACGGTGACTCCACCACTGCTCTGGGCAGCCTGTTCCAGTGATTGACAACCCTTTGAATGAAGAAATTGTTCCTAATCTCCAGTCTAAACCTCCCCTGGTGAAGCTTGAGGCCATTGCCTCTTGTCCTATCACTTGTAACTTGGGAGAAGATAAGATCCACCTCCTGGCTCCATCCTCTTTTCAGGTAGTTGCAGAAAGCAGTAAGATAAGCAGCACTAGGGACCCCTGTCTTGTGTCTCTGCCCATGGCAGGGCGTTGGAACTGAATGATCTTCAGATCCTTTCCAATCCAAACCATTCTGTGACTCTATGATTGTGTGTGGTGCTATGCAAACACCTTTAACCAAACACAGTGCACACTCTAAGAGAGACAGAAAAAGAGGTGCCCAGATGTGCACAGTGCTCCACCACATGCCAGCGCAGAGCCTAGGGCTAACCTCAGGAAACATCTCGAATCCCACCCAGTCAGCTGGACCAGGATTTGTGAAGAGAAGGATGTTAATGCCTGTCAGAAGGCCAAGGGTGTCTGCTTGTGTGTGAACACCTCCATTTTCACTCCAATGAACTCAGGTCTTAGGCTATCACCATGCCCTTGGCCAAACAGTCCTCATGGCCATAGAGCTTCCTGGTTAGCACTGAGCTAGGATTTCCATGGAGACTTGTCCATGTCTAGGATTGACTGACCAAGGTCCAATCCTTTCTCAGTACTGAAGGGACTGTTAAATCTCAAGGATATGACCTCAGTGCTTCCCTGGCCAGGACAAACCTTTAAACCCTTTTAAGTGGCTGCAAACCCAACCTTTTATCCTTTGCATTTCTCACCTCTGGGACACCATGTTGAGCATCTCAGATGTGTAAGGCACTGTCTCCTTGTGGCATGTGAGGGACTGGTGCCACATCTATGAGATGTCAGAGATTTTCTACTCCAGAGGAAAGTCTTTGGATCATGATGTCTCTTCATTCCTTTCACAGGCGCTCCAAACCTTAGTTGCACTGCTCCCACACTGAAAATAACCTGGCAAATCCAAAGGTGCTTCTTCCTGATAAGAATTATGAGACTTTCAGAGCTTTCACAGAAGGAAAATGGATGGAAGAAGATGCTTAGAAAGTGTGTATGGGAAGGAAGAAAGCTCAGCTTCCTACCAAGCTCAGCAGTGGAAGCACCTTCATGAAACATTCATGCCCACTTTGAATATTATATAAGAACTGTTAGCTAATGATTCATGCCGTGTGTCATTTACTCACCAAGTGCACAGATTGTTTATAAATATGTTATAGTCTATCTTTGGAAATATAAACAACTGTAATTAAAGACTCCTGTTTTCAAGCCTGGTGAAGTCAGTTAAGTGTGGCATAATGGTTACTGAATGCTGTTTTAAAATACCAGCTGAAAGGTCTTTACATATTCATAGGGTTGTTGCTTGTACCTTGCTGTGAGGGACTGAGATTTGGTTTTGCAGTCATTGTGTTAAAGAAGGGCTTTAGAGCAAGGGTACAGCTCAAAATCCACATTAGCTAGAACACCAATCTTCAGTAATCTGCTCAGCTTTCTGCCCTAGCCATTAAGACCTGTTCTTTTTCCATAGCCAAGACCACCTGTGCGTGTCTGATTCTCACCTTTCTCCAGCTCTGTGGCATGGCTGAGCTTCCCAAAGAGCTCTGAGGTGAGCAGCATCCTTGCTGTACACAGACTGTACTCCCTTGAGAGTGCATAGAATAAGGTTCTTGCTCAACTGTTCCCACGTCAAGGACCTGGTGGCAGATCTCTATGATTACTAAAAATCTCAGTTTCAATCCCTGAAGGTCCAAATAAGAAGTGGCTATAGCTGCAGGTAGGTTGGGTTTTGTTAGATTTTCCTTCTCTTTAAAGAAAGGGATAAAGAAGCAGAAGGAATATTAAGTAAAAGTCTGCATTTGAAGCACCATGTTTTAGGTGCAAACATTAAACAGCAAAACCAGGCAAATGACAAAATTGGTCTCATACAGAAAGGAAGAACTGTCCAGATTTAGGCCAGGACAAATGGGAGCATAAAAAGCAAGTAGAAGAGGAGAGATAGGACAAGTACTGCAAGATCTGGTTGGTGAGAGGCACAACTGGTGGGCAGGGAGGCACGTTTCAACTATTTGCCCTCAGACCAGACAGCAGCATTGGAAGAAGAGTTTGCAGAAGGAGTTTAAGGAGGTCAGTTATGTTTATGGCTTCCTCTGTGCCACATCCAGGGGTAGAAATCCCTCAGCAGAACTTCACACCCCATTGCTACAGGGACATCTACATCTTTCCTATGTTGGCTGTCCCCTCTGGGCAGCTGAGGCCAAGGCTGTGTGTACGATGACAATCAAGCAGAGAGAGAAGATTTCAATTTAATTTCATTTCAACCTCTAACCCAAGCTGTTAACGCTTGGGGAAGGCTTTTAATAAGATGGGAGAAATGATGATCTCATTTACCGTAACTAACGCTATCTTCACAGATGCACCATCTGATTCCAGGCGCAGAACAGAGGATTATTGGATTATTTCTAATCTCATAATTGATTCATTCTGGATTTAGTCTGCTTGTAAAGCAAGATAAGATCTTAATATTGTACATTCAGCACAACAACCACTTGCGTTTCAGAGCAGCCTCTGTGAGTGATTAGCTCATACCACATCCCTGCTTTGGCAGAGCCCCAAACTATAGGGAAATTCGGAGCAGCATCCAGATTTCACATCTGGCTCTTGTCTAAAGGAGGGGCCTGGCTATTTTCATGGCCATTTACCATTAAGGCAATATTAAGCTCTAGAGCTAGATGTGAGTATCAGTTTGATCATGTACAAGCCTGGAGGTAGGCTGTGGGGACACATAGACATGTTGAATGTTGTCAAGGTTAGGACCTGGATGCAGTTACTTAGGTATCATTGATGATATGGAAAGTGTTTCTGGCTGTTTAGAGGAGAATATGCTGGTGTGCACAGTCAGGATATGGCCTCGGGGCGTGCTGCTGTGAAGTGACTCCTGTCTCACCCGTGCCATGTATACTGCGTACCTGAGAACCTCTCATGGGAACAGCTTGACACATCTCAGGGGAAGGATAAGCAGGATCAGCTGTCAAAATGCATTCCTATTTCAATAAGTCTGTCATTCACAGCACTCTTTTCTCTGCCCATAGCCCCTTGTCCTGATGTGTTTTCATTTAAGTTTTTTTGAGAAAGCATATGTCAGTCTGTTCTAACAACACCTACTGCAGTTGGCATAGGCAACACTCACTCAAAGTCCTTCTCAGAACTAAATACTTGCAGCCACATGGTTCATCCGCAGTGAATGGAGGTGACTGGACTTCTCTCAAGGTTAGGACCCATGGAAGAGAAGCAGAGTGAAATAATGTATGTGAGCAATAAGACACATTTAGGCTCTGATCCTGGCAGATAGTAAGGTTTCAAATTGCCCGTACAGGTCTGCTTGATATCATTTGCAATGCCATGTACCTTGTTCATGAAGTGACATGTCCTGAATCCTCCAGTTAATAGAAAGACACGGGAACCAACATCATTTTTTGCTTGGACCAGCAATTGCTTCCCTGCTGGAAAGAGAGAAAATAAAAAGCACTGTGTTTAATCTCCATCCATTCCATGGCTACAACTGCATCATCTCTTTGTCTCCTCTTCATCTCTACCTGCATCCCTCTGAGGTGAATTACATTTGCTCAGCTGACATTGGCACCAAGCTTGCAACCCATGTTTTAATGAAATGACTTTGCCCCCTGCTTGCCTTCTTCAGATAGATTACTCCACTATTTCAATTATAGTGCTGGTAATTAGAAATGTTAGTGAATGGATAGTGGCTTCATTTAAACAGAGGCCAGAGGAGTGTCTTCTCCCTCAGACAGATCCCCAAGCATTTGAATCGCTCCTGAAATGCTGCTTGAAGCCATCAAGAAGACCATCAGCTGCTATGAGATGGCTTTTGAAAAGATGCGGTGTACCTGGCATGAATGGAGTCTGGCAACTGGAGATGCTGTTTTCTACCTTCTCTTCTGCCCACATAAAAGGTAGATATAATGGTAACTGCATAGGAATCAGCCCTTTCCACACTCAACCTCTACTCCCCTTAAATAACACCCAAATTCAAGCATTGAACATTTTAAGGAGTTTGTGGTGATTTCTATTCAATTGATGAGTGCAGCATTCAGAAGCAGTAGTCAGGAAGGACTTGGAAGCTGGAGAGGAGTCTTTAACACAGCGAAGTACAAAGGCCCAGAGGACAGACATGGTCCCTGCCCATGGCAGGGGGATTGGAACTGAATGATCTTAAGGCCTTTTCCAACCCTAATTATTCTATGATTCTATGGTATCTGCCTGTCTATCCCTCTAAGTCTGTTTGCCAGCTCTAACAACTGTGTTAAATCAGAGCACTTCAGTGAGCAATGCCTCTTCCTTACGGGCCATGCAGCAACCTGGTTGGACACTTCATATCCCTAGGTGAAAGATTTTGAAGGTACTCCTTTGTCTTGTTAGAATCTGTATGTACATGAACCAGAGGGAGCTGCCAGCTTTCACAGAATTTCATTTGACAGTGAGGAACCCAAAAGAAACCGATGTCTGATGAGGTCTTTAAAAAAAAGAGATTTTTTTTTCCTTCTTTCTTTTTAACTTAATATTTGCCTAAAATAATAATTTTGAGGTAGCTGGGCTGTAAAATTAAAACCAGTTGCCATTGGAATTAGATGTTTCAGTCACTAAAAGTAATTCTTATAATTTGACTTTACTATTACTTCAGCTGTGATTTGCTATGGGAAGCTCCTATGCAGTACAGGTAGGCTCCAAATTGCATCAATTCTTTTCACTGCTAAGGGCTCAATGTAGACTTTAAGTGGCACCTGCAGTGCTGATGTCCTGGACCAGGAGAACCTGCTTCTTCTTGATCATGTCCCTGGTGCATCTTTTTGCACTTATGCTGGATGGCAACGCACCCTCAATGCTGGAAACAGAAATGGCCTATAATGTATGTGTTCTCTTTGTACTTGTTCTTCTGTAAAAGGAAGGACCTCACTAGATAGGTCTAAAGGAGGAAAATAAATTAGCCTGATTTTACATAAACAGAGATGTCGACATTGAAGAAGACCAAAATATTTTTCAGACTGCCTTAGATTAAATTCCTGGTCTCCATGAAGCTGTAGGAGCACTGTCAGGAACTGCAGAGCAGTTAATGATGCCAAGGAGGGAGCTTCAACATAAGACAATCTCTTATGATGTTTGACACAACTGCGTAGACATAATCCCACAGTGCTTCACTAAGGCGAGGATTAATCATTTGAACTGTTCAAGTGGTATTGTTGGAAACAGATTCATCCCAGCCAGCATCCACACTGGTTGGATCCATTAAAGACTCTGCCTTCAAACAACGTAACTGTTGGTCTAACCCAGACATCATGTTAACACATCTGCAAAGTTCTGTTGCTATTGTCCTTTGATCAGGACAATTTTTATGAGTGTTGCTTCATGGAGTCTGAATAAAAGCCAAATAACAAACATTAAGCATGCATGACTGCAACGTGTCTTCCCATTCAGATGATGATACTTCAGACAGAAAGGCAAGGGGAAAGATAGGGAACGTATCCCAGATGACAAATATTGGCAGAAACCTTGCAACTTGGACAAAGAGTATTGTCTTTTTGTCACTATCCATGCAGTGAATATAAAGGCCACAGGTACAATACTAAGCCTTGATCTTACAAAAACTTCTGAACATAAATGAGTACACAAATACATTCTAATTAAATGCAGGTTGCCCCATGATTATTTACAGCTTGCAGCTAGCATCAGCCTCTTATGCTGGCTGTGTAGGTGCACATTTTGGTTTATATCAGCTCACCAACTCCATAGACAAGAAGCACAAGTGGATTAGGAGCAAGAGATATGATGCTGTGTCAGATGATACAAAACAATCAGTATTTGAGCTGTGAGAATTCCCACATGGGTGGACTTGCTGGGAAGAGTTATTTCCAGAAGGGCATGTATGCATTACCAAGAAATAAGATTGGTGCCATGCAAGCTCCATCTGACATGTAGCATGCAATGCACCCGTGATTATGCTCATCTGACCTGATGACGGGAGATGCTTCAAGGTCCCAAAAAGAGGACTGTTTTCTGGGGATGCTATGGACATATATGTGTCTTTTGTCTTCATTGACTTCTGTGCACTCAGCCCTGGGGTGAGAATTTGGTGGTTAAGGAATACGTAGGCACAGAAGCTTTTAGATCTTGGCATCAAAAGCCTCAATTCAGACTGAAACCATTGCTGTTCGCAGAAAGCAGTCAGGCTTCTGAGTTCCTGGTATGCAGGCATTAGATTTATATATGTGTAGGGAGGAAAGATTCAAAAGGTCCCCCCTGCAAAGTGAGTCACCACCTAGGCTTGGTTTCTGCACTATTTTCAAGTTAAATTTGCATTGGCAGAGGCAAAGTTCAAGGTTTTAAGGGCAAATGTGTTAATTCACAGGTTGGTCCAAGAGCTTCTTCCTTATATCCAACCTGAACTTCCCCTGTTTCAGTTTAAACCCATTGCCCCTTGTCCTATCACTACAGCCCCTGATGACGAGTCCCTCTTGTATCAGCAGTTGCTGATATTTCTTAAGCAGAGAGAGGAAAACAAAAGGTCGGTTTCATTTAAGAAGGAAACTTCATAAGTTTTTTCATTGCAATGACTCTTCTTCTGTTCATGATTTTATTTACCCAGGTTTGGAGGCAGAACTCAAGTATGGGCTAAACCACCGAATTATGGGGAGCTTTTCTCTCTGCGTTTAGTGATTTCTACTGGAGTCAGCAGCTCCTGCCTAGCTTGATAGTAACTGAAATTTCATGACGTTTAGTGAAAGAGATTTAAGATATTGATCTGGTTTTCAGTGGACAAATAACTCTGAATGACAGATATCACAGCTGGTCTATCTGCAAGTGGCCCAATACCAAGAGCTGGCATTAACTGACTGCGAAAATTGATTTGTCACTGCCACAACTGGGTTAGAGGAGCACTGAAGTGTGTCTGTCTTCAGTGAGAATGTCGGTACGGTGAGCAGAGTGACTTGAAAGACTCACTTAATAAGCATAGAACAACATAGAATCATAGAATGGTCAGGGCTGGAAAGGACTTTAAGATCATCTAGTTCCAGCCCTCCTGCCATGGGCAGGGACACCTCACACTAAACACTCATATTCCACGCACAATTACAGACTCCAAATATGAGCCAGACTTTCTTTGCAGACACAGAGGATGACATTCATCTGACTATTGTAGTGTTCCCTTAGCTGTGGGAAACTTCGAATTCTCAGCTCAAGACCATTTCATAAACTCATTCTATGGTAATAATAAGATTCTCGCCTCACAAATGCCATCATCAGTTAATCCTCACACAAGTAAATATTAGCTCTTTTCTCCCAATTGAATGCAAGCTTTATAAGGAAGAAACACAAATTCACATCCACACGGCATCCAGCAAGACTCACTGCATGAATTAATAAAAGCCAGCATTCAAAACCTTCCCTTTCTGGGAGCAAAGGGTTGCTAACATGGATGTTCACCATAAAGCCTGTTTTGAAGTGAAAGAACAACTTATATCTATTTGGGCACTGATCTAACAGTTCATTATCCATCTGCTTAGTACTCTTCTAGGTTTTTGAACTCAAGGCTAAATTCTAACCCCACTAGAGTTAATAGAGTTGAGCCATCAGTGTCAGTAGGATTAAAATGACATCCTTAGTGATTTTCCTGTGAGTTTACACAGCTTCCTAGAGCTCAGCAGATACAGAGATTCTGTGAATTAACATCCCAAGTCATAAACAGTCGAATGGACAAGCCATTCCATCTGCCTTCACTTTTTGGACAAATTCTGCTAGGAACTGTGTAGAAATGGCTTGTGTTGATTTTTCAGGCAAGTCAATGAAGAATATGCAGTCCCAGTGTAACCTACACGAGCAATTTTCTTCCTTTGTCATGTCTTTGTCGATCATCTTGCAGGATAAAGAGAAAGGGATGGGTGTATTTGGGGTGGTTGCAGCAATCCAGATGGATGCTGCTCACTGTTGACTCTGCAACTTGAAAACATCAGGGAATGTTTGGCTTCTTTGGTTGACATATAACCCAAGAAACAATAGAATCATGGAATGGTTTGAGTTGGAAAGGACCTTAAAGATTATCTAGTTCTAACCTCCCTGCCATAGGATATATATATAAAATATATATGCACACATATGCACATATATATGTATATATGTGCATATAAATATGTGTGCATATATATCCATATAAATATGTGTCTATATATATATAACAAATAATGATTTCATTGTAAGGCCATTGAAATCAATGAAAAAGTCCACCTTCACTTTTGGACTTCAGATGAGCTTCAGTTACATTTCCTTTCCACACAGATAATGAATGTTCCTCAAGTCCAGGGCTGAATTTCCATATTCCATAATATGATTCCAGAATAATATAATGGGAAGATATGTCATATCTGTGGATCTGTCTACAACCAAAGACCAAATAGCTTTCTGCATTGAAGCTGTCATTTGTCAGTAATATCCAAGTGAGAAGGTCTGGCAGATACACACATAACTTTATTTTGGAGATGGAATGAATGAAGATGAACCACTGAGTGTCTGGCTTGTGGCGAGCAAACACGCACCACTTCATCCTTTGGATTGGTGTCCAAATGGCACCTCAGCTGTGCCAAGAATGATGTATTCATATTCCAAGTGGGAGAAAACCACTGGTGGTCATGCTGCAAGACAGGATGCCAAGGTTTCAGGCTGTCCAAAAATTGCCATGCACATTCATGCATGCACATGTCCTGAAGACAGGTCATGTCCAAGTTAAGTGGGAAGAACTCCAACAAAGTTTAGAGCTGGAGTGATTAATTTATGTAGAAATGGAAACCCACCTCCACATTCACCTCTTCCTAAATCAGCCCTCCATCACCATGTGCTGCTCTTACTTTCCGTGTTTTCCTACTTCCATCCTCACTGCTTCCTCAAATCAGGATCCATACTACCTATGAGCTCTCCTCAACCTAACCATTTATTCTTATTTACACTAAAATAAAAAGTCCTGGTGGGGCTGGTGTCACCTCAGAGCAAAGCATGGAGCTTCCCACTTTGCACAAGCACCTCTTATGTATGAGATGCTTCATGGGAAGTGCTCAAGCACTAATCCTCACTTCATGACCATGAAAGGCACAGATCCTTCACACATGCCAATGTGTAAGAGCAGCATTACATGGGCACTTACAGCAGAGCAGCTGGTCCATAGTGAAGGGATGAAGGACTCAAGTACGTGGGGATGTTTCCTTGTATCTTCCAGCATATAACTGTTCCAGCATGTCGGTGAGGGTGTGTGCACCTACAATGATATGCACATACAAGGGAGGGACTCTTTGTGAGGGACTGTATTGATAGGACAAGGGGTAACGGGTTCAAACTTAAACAGGGGAAGTTTAGATTGGATATGAGGAAGAAGTTCTTTTCTGTAAGGGTGGTGAGGCACTGGAATGGGTTGCTCAAGAAAGTTGTGAATGCTCCATCATTGTCAGTGTTCAAGGCTGGGCTGGACATATCCTTAGGTGGCATGGTTTAGTGTGAGGTGTCCCTGCCCATGGCAGAGGCATTGGAACCGGACGATGTTAAGGTCCTTTCCAACTATAACTGTTCTAAGATTCTAAGATTCTAAGACATCTAAATACCCCCCTATTGATCTTCTCTGAAGGTGCCTCCAGTCCTACAGGCACTCAAACAATGACAGCAGCTCAACTGCACCTGAATTAGGAGCTATTTTAGAGATCTGGGGTACTCTGCTCTTTCTCCTACCCTCTCTTTGAAGACCTGCGGCACTAAAAATCAAATTGCTGGATTGAAAACAAACCTCAGCAAAGGAAATGAAATAAGCAACAGCCATCCTTGATAATTTAGCAAAGCTTGCCCTCGCCTCAGTGTCTGCTGCTCCTTTGCAGAGCATTGAGTGGGGGTTATTGCTCACACAGGCTTTGTTTCCTCACACAAATATAATTCATGTCAGTGCTGCTCTTTGTTGTACTTTCCAGCATTCAGTTGTCATTCAGAATCTCACTTACTAAAAAAATCACAATGTAATTGTCTCAGCAAATACACTTTTACTATAAAACTTCTCTGATTGTTTTATTTCATTCTGTAACTTGCTTTCAGAAAGGAAGAAAAACATCAAGAGCAACATTCAACCTAAAGGCATGTTCCTAAGGCATTTATAGCAGGCTACTAGGTACTTAACAGAAGATAAAATAACTGGTTTATTGGAACAACTTAAAGGGTAGAAACTGTGAAAAATCATTTAAATACTTTTCCCTAAAAATGGATTATTCAAATAAGATTTTTACACAGGTAACATCCAGTTATATTTTATAATTACCATTCATTGCACTAGAACATGCAAAAATACACAGTAATCATTTTTATTATTATTCTGTAGAAATGCCCTTTGGGATATTGAGTGTAGCTGTCTCTTTTTGCATTCTTCTCTGTGGATAAAGAAGATGGGGGGGGGGTTACATCTCCTGCAGTTTATTACTGCTAGGATTCTGGTGAATACATTTTATTCCCCAAGCATTGTTCTCTCTCTCTGCTCTTTTGGAGACCTCATATTGTATCCTCAGGCATATAGGAAAGCAAGGAAGATTACTGAGTGGGAGAAAATGATGTTCCTCTAGTTCACCCCCAGTGTTGGCTATGTTGCAGCAATTAGGGACTGACTTGATTGCTTATTTGAAATAAAAATGGTATTGAAATATTCATACAAATGTTTAGCCATCTCCAGCTAAGGTTATTTCAACACTTTACACTCATCTCCAACTCTCATAACATCATTGTTATACAACTAGAACAGCGCTACAGACTATTAATTAGCCTTTTACAAAGGGAGCCTCTAGACCAAATGTGATCAATAGGATTTAAAACCATGCAAGGTATATGCTGAATAAAAGGCTTCCAGGCCATGAAGTAACAAATCCCTGGGAACTGTTTGGGAGGTTTCTGAATCCACTGCTTTTGGGTTTCGGCATTTGTTTCCCTTTGGCAAGACAATCTTCTGCCTCAGGGACATTACCATTCAGAGCCTGGCTGACCTTTGGGCTGTCAATCTGTGCTTCAGGGTTTGTTGTATGAGCACCACAAAATCAAAGCTGCACTGGGGCAAGCTAAAAGAAATGATATTACAACCATTAATTAAGCTTTTCTTTAATTTCTGGTCGTTCCATAGAGTTGCACATGGATTCAGCTGATTCCTTGTCTCAGCATAAGTGGGAAGATGAGTTGGTTGGTGGGAGTGTGGGGGTAGGAGTTGAAGGGTAGGAGAAGTTTAATCATCCTTTGCCAAATTTGTTTTCACTAGCCAGAGGATTCTGTAGATAGGAGATGATAAATCCCTAGCAACACGAGCCCCTGACAGATGGTGTTAAATGGTTTTGAGAAGATTTCAAAATCTGCCCTACTTTTTATTCCCCAAATGTTGTTCCCTCTCTGCTATTTTATACAGAATTTTCCTACACTGTCTCCCACATTCTCATTTGTGTTATAATTTATGCTTCCTTATGCTCCAAACCAGAATCCGTATCACCAATTTAAAAGGAGAAACAACCTGCTGAATTTTAAAGCTAGTTCTTTTCTTCCCATTAGGCTGAGTATCCAATCTAAGAGGAAGAAGAGTGGATCAGGCTGGCATGAATTTACTTCCCATTCTTCAGGAAGGATTGTCTGGGCACAGCATATGTAAATCAAAATAAAGCTTTCAACCAGATCCATTCTGCAGAGAAACCAGACAATTCTCCTTTCATATGAACTTTGGGGTGTAAAGGCTTTGTCTCCCTGGTTTACCAGCATGGGCATCATGTGTGTAACTCCATGAAGTACTGAAGGACAAGGAGTGGGTCCTCAATATCATACAAGGAAACAGAAAAACATAAGGTTAAAGAGGGTGGGAGAACTCAGCTTTTACAGCTTGCTTTGAAAAAGGTGGCATTTAGAGACATCAGAGGTGTCTGGGTCAGACCCTTGAAAGGAACTACATAGGTTCTAGCTTCCCTTCACATCCAAACACCACCTTCTTTGCGCAGACAGGATCCAAAATCCAAACTCTGAAACAATTGATGATACATTGACAAAACCAATCCAACCAACCAAAGAGAAATAAAAGGGGTGCATCGTTTTGAGTTGGTATGAAACATCAAGCCAGGATGTGTCTTTTTTCCACAGAAAGATGTTATTCTCCATACCTTCATCAATGCTTATTATTGACCTAAAGCAAAGGAAGATTGGAGACTTATTAATGCCCTTTTACTGCGGGCTCTGTTACCTTCTCCACAGAAGTGTTCCAATTACAGCTCTGAGGGTAACTGCCTTTTCTTAACAGATCTTGTAGATGACAAAAGCAAAGACCTTGCCTTCTGTTCAAGTCTCCATTGTGTGCAAATCAAGGAAAACCCCCAATGGTAAATACACTTCCAAGGGAAGAAGTCCACAATACCAAAAGGTAAAGTTGCACAGGACAAAATAACCTGATCTAAAGGCCCACTGCTGTCAGAAAGGGAACTCCCATTTCACACCCCCAGGTTTTTCTCTTTTTCCATATATGATACATGATATATTGTTGTATGTAATTTACCACCTCTTTGGGTGATGCTGAGAGCCAGCACAACTCCCTAACCTGTTAGAAAATGATCTTTCCCCTCCATTTTTCATTCCAAATAAGAGATAAGGACTATTTTCCTTCGAATTATCAATCTAAGCAGGAGGAGAGCAGTCTGATGAGCAAATACAAATACAAATACAGCACCAATACAAAGGAGAGGTAGAGCAAGAGGAGAGAAGGACAGAAGAACTGGCAGCAGGAAAGAGAAAATGCGAAGAAAGTGTGTGAAAGATCATGCCTTTTCATGGCAGCTCAGATGCTGCTGTAATCACACCTCAAATGTGACCATGAAATGCAGTTCTTTGTTCCTGATTTTACTTTATTGCTGACACAGCTAAGCCTGAAGAACAGTTTGCTGCAATGAGGACCTATCTTTCTCTGTATGGATCTGCAAGCAGCTAAGTTTACCAGTACTTTTGCTGGACTTTAGCTTTTAAGGATGTCAAGACATCATTAAATCTAAAATAACTGCCCTTCAGGACAAGAACACTGAATATTTATGGATCCCTGAAGAGAAAATGTTAAAGAGCTCACAGCTGACAGCATTTTAATAGGATGACTGAACTAGATCCCTGCCTGTTTTCCAGGAGATGACAGAGAAGGCTTGCTAACAGGCAGAAATAAACACATAAACTTGTTTTCTATGTAGGGATGATTAATGTTTAATAGCTAATTAAAAACTGCACCCGGTGACCTTTTCCAAGGAAGAACACCTCTTGGACTAGACAGAGATGTAGTTATGTCCCATTGGAAATACCTGACCTATCACCTGCACAGGGAAACAGGGCTGGCAGTCTTGAAGCTTTTTAGTTCAGCTAAGCAGCTGGAAAAGTCCATCTGAATACATGCTACACGTTACAGGAGACTCTCAATTCATCCTACCAGGCTGGTGGCTGTCTGGGCATACATCCCTGCCTGACCCCCTTGTGTCCATACACCTTCCGTGCTGCAAATCCACCAAGTCCTCAAAAGCTGATTGCAAGTACCCAGCCCCAAAGACTTTTTTCCAGTGGGATGAAGGTTTGTTAGCTTGCATGGTCTTGCTTTGCGTACTTGGGTATCATTGCGCAACCTCCTGTAGGTAGAACTGCCATGGGGAGCAAAGGCAGCTCAGTATGCACAGAGGTAATGTTATGTAGTTACATAGGCAACATCAGAGAGGATTCAGGGTGACTACTGCTCTACAGCAGTCATTATATTCAAGGACCACAAGAACAATACGAAGAATGGAGGTTCATAAAGGATGTGCCTGAAACCAATTTATCCTCTTTTTAATGTGCAGGATGTTGTAAGGCATGTGAAAGAAAGAAAGAGATCATGCTTTGGATCAGGGACATGAGTGAAAACACTGTTGTAACTTGTAATGCAATATGAGGGTCAGTGAAAGCTTTTTCTGTGGCTCCCAATCACTTGCCTGGAATATCAGTTGCAGAAAGCAGCAGTTTTCAAGTTTCCAAGTGCCAAATATATGGGGTTTTTCCCCTCTGTGAGGAATGATCTTCCCTCCATTGGGCAAATTTTCTACGAGGAACAAAGGCAGCAGAAAACAACCAACCAAACAACAATCTAAGTAGAGCTACATTTGCCTGTTCAGAAGCTCACACGTCAATTGACATTTCCCTGGGTTTTGAAATCAAGGCAGTGAACACAGACCAAAAAGCCTTAATAGAAAATCAGATAATGGGAGGTCCTGGAGGGAGAAAGGCATACCTACTGATCCTTAATTTTGAGGTGGTTTGTTAATAAAGAAAGATTCATTTCCACTCCAGTGCCTCCGATGTTTTCTAGAGACAGTGAAACTCATTGAATTGCTCTTGTTCTAAATGCCAGTTGCAGACCAAAAAACTTACCAGGTTAATGCTCACCTCCAAAACAAATATTTACATGAATTTAGGACAAGCCCTGTTGAAGTTAATGGCAGCAGTGGTGGAAATGCATAGATTTATACCCGATACAACCTCATGGGCCAAAAAAATCCCTTTTTTGTTACGCGAGATTTACTCCTGCACTAGTGCACTCACTCTAGAGAGTGGGTCATCCTAGAAAGACGGTCAATGCCCCAGCCTGTCAGTGTTTAAGAGGCATTTAGACAATGGCTTTAACAAGATGCTTTAACTTTTGATCAGTCATGAACAGCTCAGGGGTTGGACGAGATGATTGTTGTAGGTCCCTTCCAACTGAAATGCTATGTTATATTCAATTCTATTCTATTCTACATTTTCCAGTGTGTCACTTAGAAAACAATATTCTTATATGTACAAAAAGCAGGGCTAAAATTGCCAATGTCCTAACTTCTTCACTGGTATAAGACAGGTTAGTATCGTTTTCACACAGTGCACCCTGCATCTCATGTTGTCACTGCTCTCTAACTGCCTTATCTCACAGTGAAAAAGAAATAACCACACAAAAATCAAGATTTTATGTTTTTCTGTCAATTAAAAATTCCAGGTAAAATTAAACAAGAAACTAGATCCCCTGTCTCAGATAAGGAAGATATAGAATATTGTTATTTTTATATCACTCAATCAATTGTGAGCTGAGCTATAGAAAGTCCTAAACTCCTCACAGTCCCATATTGAGATGGAAGTTAATGCTTCATTAGCAGTAAAAGCTTCAGGTTATGTTACTGAGTAACCTTTTGTTCAAGCATGATATTTGACATTTGCCTAAGTGATCTGGTATGTCTATCTCTGAGCTACTGAGATGATGTGACTCACTAAGCTCTTGTAAACAAGGTGGGCTTTTTTCTACCTCCTCTCTATACCATACATCCTCTCAGTTTGCCTTCTCAGAAGCACAGCTGTCTGGTAGGGAAATCACATTCTTGGGCTCCATCTACCCTTTTGCTACCGCATCAAAATCATCTTTATCATGCACCTGGTGGCTGGTCCTAGATATGAGAGAGATTTAGACAGCAGCACCTAACTCAGCTGAGTACCTGTGGTAAGCAGGATGCAGTTCTAACAGGCAGTTCTGCACCAAGAGCAAGGCAGAGATGAAATTACGTTCTCATGGTGTCCCAAAGGTCTATGCACTGAACCTGATTTTATGCAGTGGGAAGGTCACACAACAGATCCTTTCTATATCCTCCTTCTGTACTTACTTATTTGAGTTTACATGTAAAATTAACATCAGAACTTATTTAGCCCCGAGCCATCTGTGAGCTCTGCACAGGAACAGTCTAACCTCCACGAGCAATGGGAAGACTGAGACATCTCTTTGCAGTGATGCCTGGCTCCTACAGCAGAACATAAGGCTGACTAGGACGTGCTGGGCCTTAGAAATAGTAGTAGGAAAACATAGCAGGGAAATGTATCTCAGGTATTTTAATTTTTCCATAAAAGTATCCAGTTCTCTCTTTAAACCAACTGCAGACTGCTTAGAAACATCATTATTTCCATAGGTAGGAAACATTCTTTAATTGCCAGTAAAATATAACACATGGCTCCACTGCAGTTTTCCATTCTCATTACTATACTCTCCAATGGCTTGTCTTCTTCCTTGCCAGAAATAGGAAACCTAATTCTTTGAAAAGATCTTGGTGACTGGGATGCTCTGGGCAATATTTTCAGACTTGCTTAAACCCACAGTTTGGTAAGCAGAGGTCATTGAAGTCCATGTGCTATAGCACAGACTGAGGCTGACAGCAGCATTATCTCACAGTAGTAGGTTGATTGCAAGGGAAGAGTAATACTAAAGCCATGCTATTCCTTGTCCTGCTCCTCCCTTATGTGGGTACTTCTGTTCCTGTAAATATGCAAGTTATATCTATACTCACAGGTAAAATAGAATCTGTCTTCTGATTAATCCATGCTTTCTGTTTTCAGCATATTTCACATGATTTCAGCTTCTTTCAGGAAAGACGCCCAGAGCCATGAACTCTTGGAACACAAATTGGATGAGATGTGTATTAAGGAAAAAGAGAATCTAGACCATTGGACATGAACTGTTCTGTGCTGCCTCCCCACAGATACTGATCCTGAGATGATTTTATTTGCTGGTTTAGACCTGATGCAGAAAAAGAGCTGGTGGCACAGTGCAAATTGCAGCACAAAAGCTTTGGCCTTTCATTTTGAACGTAAACTCAATTACAGAGGGGGATATAGAAAGGATCTGTTAGGTGACTTTGCCACTGCATGAAATCAGGGTCTTCTGGCTGTAAAAAGTAATCCTAGGCCAGGTAACAGGAACAGCAAAGACCCATGGCATGAAACACCAGTAAAGCAAGATGCTACATGTCTTGTGAAAGAAAACTGTAAATATTACAGTGGTTTCTCAGCAGAACTTAAGTTTTTGCAAGAGTTTAGTAAGTGAATTAGCTTTGAACTTCTTTTGGAGATGGAGACTAATTTGATTCTGTTGCTGAGATGGAAATACTCATTTAGACAGAGACGGTTTAAACCAGAAATATCCCCATGATTTAAAGGTCACTCCCACATTCACAGTGCGAGAAAACATGCCTAAATGAAAGGGAGACTATCTAGAGTACAGTAATGGTTCCCAGGTCCTTTTGAAATTGCACTGAACCTGTTGGTTTCTGCATGAGGTCAAGAGGGACAAGGAAGCAGCCACATTACAGATTTCAAATGTCCAAAAACTAACAAGGGTCAGCAGTGCAGTGGTTTTCTTTTAGGTCAGTGTATGAAAGACATCTAATTTGAGCAACCAAATCAAATTAAGTAAGTTAGTGGAGGGATGTTGTATCAGCTGCTCCTAGTAATGCATTCAAGGTGGGATAGCATGGAAGCCAGAATAAGGGCTGCAAGATTAGGGAAGGTTTAGGGTGAAAGATACTGAAGGCACGTTCTTTAGAGAGATGAAAACCAGGAGTTCTTTCCATCTTTGTCCATGGCCAAGTATCTAAAAGGTTTGGCTCTGTAAGGAGGAGTAGGCCAGTGTATCCCCATAAAGAGTGTTTGGCCAACACTCAGGGTCCCAGCCCTAGGAGCTAGTATGTTGGAAGTGGAAGCTCTTTTGCTATTGCCCATCTAGGAAAACAGGCTTAGAATGTTGAGGTGATGACAGTAGAGCAAATTCTATGTCAGGAATGGCGTTTCCATAGTGCAGTAAAAAAAATAGCTATTTGAATGGGAGATCATTACTATAAAGCCTCCAGAGTCATCTTTAGAGCCCGAGAGCCTAAAAACAGCTCTCTTGAATCAGGCCAGGTCCATGAGCTCTGTGTTATGTGAGGATTTTTTCCTTGAGGTAAATTACTGCTATCCTCTTTTAATCCATGAGAAGTCAAGTGTTTGGTAGCCCACGAAGAGGCAATCAGCTCTGGCTGTTCTGTAGCAATGATAGGGACAGCCACTTAAGGGAAATCTTTAGTATTTGATAAAGACCATAGATTGTCTTTATCTTAGTTAACAGATTAGACTTGCAATCAAGCTGGTAACTCCTCAGACTCCCTTTGCCTGAAGTCCACAACTTTGGTCTAAGTAAAGACAGTTTGGTTGAAAATTGGACCGTCTTCAGATGGTCTATATCTCATTAAAAAGTTTCAAAATACAGATGGGTATCTACATAAATCCTCCTTCGTGGCCATTCTGTGCTAAGGTAACACCTTTAACTGTAACGGAGTTACTCTGTTCTCTGCCAAGGTAACACCTTTAACTATAATGGAGTTACTCCTGATTGCTGTTTAGAAGTTAAGTGATTTTGTTCACCTTAAACGTTTTGCTATGATGTGCTGGGTGTTGGAAGGTGCCATTTCTCTAGATATTAACTATACCTTGATGAGAGTTACCAAAGTTATAGTAAATATCAACTCTTTGTTATCAGTTACAGTCAGGCTGAGTAATGGAAACCTCATGAAATTACATCTCTGGTGTTTATTGAGTAGTCGTCCATGTCTTCTTCCCCAGGCTGCTCAGGTGGAAAAGAGATGGATGTAGACAGAGGGAAAGAAAAACAAGCATTTTCTGCTGTTCTGTTGACAGAGACACAGCTATCTATCAAAGGTTTCACTCAAACCATGAAAACATCATTTCAGAATATGATTGCTGTCCACCAAAAGCAAGTGCTAAGTACCTAAGCACCTGGCACTGAGTACCTGGAGTGGCAGCCAAGAGGACAATAAACCTGTAAGGAAGCAAGCCTTGAAAGTCAGCCTTGAGGTTGTTAGATCCCAGGCACCACAAGAGTCTCTGATCCATAACTGAAGAGCCAGCATGTGAGGAGAGGCACGGAGTCTCATCTGCTCTTCAGACAAATGCACAAGCTGAGAAGCATAAAAATAACACTGAAAGTGTCTCTCTTTGGTAAGTGGCATCACTAGTAGAGGGCAAACAGCAGTGCTGCTTCCTGAGCAAAGCAGAGAGCCAGGTGTGAGCTTCTAACCTATAAATTCTTCAAATTGTCTTCATTGAGGTTGTTCTGATGATTTTTTATTTAAACTTTTCTTATACAAAGTTGTTGAACCATCATGAAGTAATAAATGCAGCTCTCATTTAGGGGCTGCTACCTTGTCTCAGTCTAGCAAATCAGGACTTATCATAAGAAAAGACCATTTTGAGTAATGGCCTTGGTGACTTTGCCAGCTGATTTACTCTGGGGTCTGATGGCAACTGGGATGTTTGTTTCACTTGGGTTTTACCTTCAGATGAGCCCTCAAAAGACCACAAGACTGGTAGAGCTGGACAAATTCCATGAAGTATTTTGCCAGGGAGTCTTTTTTTATATCACCTTGACTTCACCAAGCTTCCTGATGGTACCAAACTTCTTTTGTTCCCTCTCTATCCTGCGGAGATAAAGAGATTCCCTGGGAGAACATTTCAACTCTATGTACCAAGAAGCACTGACATCCTTTTTGGCCACTTGGCAGTGTAATTCAGATTTAGGGCTCAGTTCTGCCATACTTATATTAGAGATGTAGTAAAAAGGGGTTGGAAAACAACGAAATTTCCCCTGTGATGATTCTTCAGAGTGCCCAGGGGTGGTCTACCACCTACGGATGATCTTATCTTGGGTGGTATTGGTCATGGATATGGTCAAAGTCTGTGCAAAACTACCAGCATGAGTATGAAATCCTTCCCAGTGCGCAGTGCTCAGTTCATGCCTAATGAGGAACTTTAATTCACCCCACTTGTCACTGCTTTGTATAGTGAGTGTTCACAATGTGCAATAGCAAAGGACTCATTTTTTGTATGACCTACAGCAAACATTACCCAGAATGGTGCTTTTGACATCAGTGATTTTAAAAGGCATAACAAACTGAGAGCTAATGCCTCTCAACAGGGGGGAAATTGCTATGCACAGTAGTTCCTCCCTTTCTCTAAATCATCCCGCTGAGGTGCAGGGATCCAATAACAAATCCTATTAGCTCAGGAGAAATCAATTCCTAATGTTTCTACACCTTTAAATTATACATAACCATGCAGACACACACCTTAAAATTGTTTATATGTGTGTTTAGTTTTATGTTTATCTAATTGAATAGATATAAGTAATATATGTATGAATGTATATGTCACACAGGGCATTAAATCACCTATATTTTAGGCCTCTAGCAACATATATATATGATCTAGATATGTCTCTTCCTATACAAACATATACATATGACACATAGGTAACTTTGTAGAAATCAGGGTTTGATTCTTCTGCTTCCTAATTCGTTGACGGTGTCCAAGGCCAGGTTGGACATGGCCTTGGGTGGCATGGTTTAGTGGGAGGTGTCCCTGCCCATGGCAGGAGGGTTGGAACTGGATGATCTTAAGGTCCCTTCCAACCCTAACTATTCTATGATTCTATGATTCTAATTTTATGCTGTTGATTTGCTCAGAGGTTTTATATATGGGGGAGGTGGAGGAAAGATTCAAGCCCTTTCAGCAGATCCTCAGCTTTTAGCCTTATATTCTGATGGATTAGAAAAATTTGACAACCCAGCCAGCTTCCCACTGGGACCACCAAGGGGTGGGAACTCTCTATTATTGGGTGCAAAACCAATGGATTTTGACACCAAGGGAGATTTAGCTGGGTCTTGGTTTAATAAGTCATTTCTGACTTAGCCCAATTAAAAGTTCTTGTTAGCAGAAATGACTTGTATTGAGTTGATACCTGTAGAGAAGCGCCTCTGATGTTGAATTCAATAGAGAAAAACAAACTCTCCTTTAGCAATTCTTTCCTCCAAAACCTCCGCAGTATGGAGACTTTTCTAAAAGAATTGCTAATAAGATTTGTTTCCATTAGAAAGTTTCTATAAAGAACAGTTCCTAGGTTTCTAGTGCTCCCCAAGCTGAGTCTGCCACCGCAAGGTTCTGCAAGCTTAACTATAGATGTGACGCATCCACCTGATATCATTGTGCCAGAAAACACACCAAAGAGTTTCTTTCTGGCTGAAAACTTCTGTTGACAAAAGCTTCTTCCAAGCAACCTTCCAGTATTTGAAGGAGCCTACAAGGATGCTGGGGTGGGACACTTCATTAGGAACTGTAGCAATGGGACAAGAGGTGATGAGTTGAAACCGAAATGGGGGAAGTTCAGGTTAGAAGTTCTTTACTATGAGAGTGGTGAGGCCCTGGAACAGGTTGTCCAAAGAAGTGGTGAATGCTCCATCCCTGGCAGTGTTCAAGGCCAGGTTGGACAATGTCTTAGGTGACATGGTCTAGGGTGAGATGTCCCTGGCCATGGCAGGGGGGTGGAACTGATGAGCTTAAGATCTTTTCCAACCCAAATCATTCTATGATTCTTTCTCAGAGTCTCTACCAATATGACACCCTTGGTAGCTGCATCATAGGGGCACTAAAGTCCAGAACCCTTCTGAAAAACATATCCGAAAGCACAGCTTCCCCACTTGATTTTGCTAAGTTATTAGTCACCATGCAAAACTCACTTTGGCTTAGACAGACAAAACTTCACCTTTTCATATACTTCTAAAGTTAAAGCCAGTTAAAATCAGGGAATCTGATGCACAGGCAATGGAACTACACCATTACTGTGAGAACAATCAATTTTCTTGACTTTTTTTAAAAATCAGTATCTCCCAAGAAACAATTACCCAAATCTGCGATAATTTCACTCTCCTTGGGCACTCAGGGTTTTATGTATCAAAAGAATTGTCTGTGTGCTATCCTTTTAACCAGTGAATTGTACTCTGGTCCATGGGCTTATTCTGGTGTGTCTGCACTAAAAAAAGGCCTCTGAAAGGTGATTAGGACAATGAGTCTATACTGAGATGGCAAGAATTTGGTTAAGATGGGGCTTTTCCAATAAGAAAATTTTCAGGAGTCTGTAAATCAAAAACCCCAAGAAAATCTCTGCAAATTGGGCAATAGACCCAGAGTGAGTTTTGCCCAAGTTCAGCGATATCAAACCTATCAAACGACAGGCAAACAGAGCAGTGGTGGCAGAGTAAGTTATCTGAATTGAAGCATTTAATACACTTTTGATAAGATGAATTTACAGGACCTTCTCTGGAGCATATGTGCACTGCCCAAGCTCTTGAGGAGCAGATTCCTCATAGTATCAGCAAAAAACAGTGCCAAAGAGCTGCACTTGGGATTTTGCCTCAGACCCACAGCAATCTGTGATGTAATCAAGAAATAGACACATTTTTAAGACTTCTTTGTCCATCTATTAATACAGAGAACCTTGTAGAAGTGTAGCTATATACAGAGAACATAGAGGACATTAATGTGGCTGTGAATACATCCATACTTACAAGAGTGGTTTTGTGGTGTTTATGTCTCTTCTATGCGTTGTGATGGATGTTTCAAGGTCCAGAGAAGCAGACACCAGGAGCATGCCCCACCTACCAGATTATGACAATGGAAATTAACGATTAAAGTGATTTTTCTCCTTCCAGGTTGCCATCGATTAACATAGCCAAGCAAAGCCAACTGAAATTAAGCCACTTGGCCTTAGCAGGAGACCTTCAGTTGCTACATCAGCCATAAATAACAGTTTAAATGTTTTTCTTTGCCCTTCCAACTGAATGATAATCAGTCTCATAATCAGCATTACCCTTTTCACCCACCTGCTACCCTGCCTTAGAGGTAAGAGCAGTAACACGTCCCTGCACCTTGCGATAGAGCCACAAATGCTAAGACTGAGCATGTGCCTGTCATATCCCTCCAGCAAGGTTAATTAACACTGATTTAATGTAGAAACACTCTGAAGATTTGAGCTTCTCCTGCCAGAAGTAAAGAGAATGGTTGCTTCAGGAAGACAACAGTGGCTGCCTCACAAGCCTTAGGAAGTTATCTGGGCTTTGACAACAGGTAAATTCTATGTTACGCAGATAAAGCTCTGAGTCCAGCCCAAGTCACTAAGTGATTTAAATCCATCAAAGGTAAAAGGAGGATGGCTTTTTTTTCCCCTCTACAAATTTGACCTTACATGCTGCAGTGTTTCTCCCTGAGCCACTTACCAAGCACATACTAAGAAACATTGAGATGAGAGCTCTAAAGAAATGGACCAAGTGGATAACTTGGATTTGACCTCAAGCAGCAAAGCTCCTCACTATCTTCTTTAAAAAGGCCCATTCATGGTGAGATTAGTATTGCTATCTGCTAATCTGAGCACGATCAGAAGATGCTTGCTCAGCCAAATCCTGGAATCTGGCACGCTCCATTGATTCATTGTATTTTAAGGACACAATGTGGTCAGAAAGAGTAGAATATCAGTTGTCCTGAAGGGAGAGGCAGTGAGTTTATACTGTTTTGCTGTTGTAGCTGATTGACACATCCCTGTCTGCACAAACACAGGGGACCATATTAGTGGTTTTACTGGATGAACTGAAGGCACTGGGCTTCAGCTTAACCTCTGGCAGAGCCTGAAGCTATGGAAGGTCTCCAGGTGCATCAGCCTGTAGAGGTGGATGTGCCAGTCTGGTGTTTTGCCTGTAAGGTGAGGAGGTATATCTACACAGGCCTTAACCCAGACATTTCAAGCACCAATCCCACTGGAAGCACTAGGGCAGAAGCACTAAGGTCAGTGGTTACATGCCTGCAGAAGACCCTGGGTAGGCTGGATGACCCCTGTGTCTTCAGGACTTTTTTGATGCTGTTGCCCAAGCTAGGAGATTACAACAACTCCCTTCTCACACTTGCAGGACTTACACCATGTCCCTGTTTTTGCAGTAAATGGGTATTTTACAATGAAAATGCTAGAACACACAGAAGAGCGCAGCAGGGATCTCGATTTAGTGCAGACTTTCTTTCCAATACTGAGCAAAGTGTCTCTGGGATGAGCTAAACCAAAACCTGTTCCTGGTATGTTCGTCTAAGCTGGAAGCTGTACTGACAAATCCCACTCCCTCCCAGTTTGTTCCACTGGCAGACCGTTTTCCATCTTGCACCACCTTGTCATAACTAAGGTAGTGGTTTCTTGTCCTTCCTCTATTCCCTCCTTTCTGAGAGCCACCTACCATGGCTTCTACTAGATACTAGCATAACTCAACTCTGGCTTCTAGAAGCCACTTCAGTGCTCCAGGACTAATAGGTATGGATGTTCTAAAACTAGTATTTCTCACTGTTTTGATGACTTTCTGGCTGTTGTGTGCCACTTCATTCATTCCCACCTGGAAGTTTCAGTACCTCACCACTCTCACCTATTGATTTATTTACCTATTTTTATCTCACCCTTCCTAAAACACTGGGAGGACATGTTCTGCTAATGGCTTGTTGATTATTAATTTTGAATTGCTATTTGGTTCTAGAATGGAGATGTCTTAGCGCTGTTTCAGAACTTGTGTCATATGTCCAGCTGGTTTCCATGTTCTAGTGGTTTGAATAATCCTTTAGGTAGGAAACAGGGGTAGTAACTGGAGTTAACTATAGTAACTATGCTGGCGCAGCAGAAATGTCTCTGAACAGTCATCTGTAGAACTAAACAAAGAAACAAAATTAAGAGGATAACAACTGCATTTGATCTTTGCAGCCAGTAATCTTGAGCAGCTTATTAAATGAATTAAACTACATAACAAAGATCTGGAAGGCAAATAAGCCTGTAGGTCTTTCATCCAGATGCTGCAACTTCATGGATAGAGAAGCTAACAGGAAGGTCTGTCTGCAGGCTCAATAAAACCTGGTTCAGGGTTTTCAGTAGAAAATCACCAATATGACCATTATTGGATATTTTCTTTGTGCTTCATGGTGATTTTTTATTATGGTGATTTTTTTTCCTATCCTATGGTTTATTCATCTAGCACTGGTACTGCATGGTGTAGTACAAACTGAATATATAAAGTCAGAAAACTCTTTGCATCGAGCAATATATAGAAACTGCAAACTAGGATATGCAAAAGACTACACCCTGTAGATATATACATATATCTTTTAATACAGCTTTTAATATAGCTTTTCTCGCAATTCAAAAGATGACACAAACACTTATCTTGGCTTCCTGAACCACCCTTTCCATTGGCATTAAACAGTTTCTTTTTAGGGATGCCAATTTATTCTGGCTGATCTTCTTGACTTCAAAATGGAATACAGAAGTATTCAGTGAGAGAAATATCTCCAATATTTAGCACTGAATCGGAAAAATAGGCTGGCCATTTTGGCTCACTGAGGAAACCTTCTGCTCCTTCAGATTTCATCCTCAGCTCACCTCAGGCTGGAGGTTATTAGCCATGACATGTGTCTTTACATCTATTGCGTTAGTCTGAGGTTTTTTTGGCACTCAAATAATTAGTTATCTGCTATTTCCAACTATTTATAGGCATTTTAACTGCCTGTTTTATTGGATATGTGTGCTCTTTAAATGATGCACAGCAGCTGCTTCAGTTACTTAGCATTTTATATCTTTATATCATGCTAAGATCGCTGCCTCACATGTAATACAAAGGCAGCGAGGGCTAAGAGGAGGGAGCAGGGTGAGATTAACCCAGGAAAAGACAGATTTTTCAGGGATATGGGTGGTGGTTTTGTGGTCTCATCTGATGACAAACACAGCCAGTGGTGTGATGAGGAATCCTGGATGGTTTTGGGTTCCACAGCAACATTTTAAAAACAAAGGGCATCACTCCAGAAATGTGACGTTTTAGGTGTTATGCCAAGGCTTAGCAGTGCTTGAGAAAGACTTGCTTTTTGCCCAAAGGGATAAATTGACTGGAGAGATACAAAAGGACACTGCCAAGAGAAGGGATTGCATCTTCATGTGAGCTTTGATTACCACTGCCCATCCTGGAGTCAATAATATCTTTGAGACTTCTACCTTACCTTACCAACAAATAAAATGAACTAGGGCCCATTCTGGCCCTCAGGGAAATAACATGGCTCTTGACAACTCTTTTTCTCTACTCTAGGTAGGTTAGCCTGTTCTGTGATATATCTGCACACCCCTCAGCATTATGGAGTCTCAGCACAGAAACAAGGCAGTACTAGAGCATCCCAATATTCACTTTGGCACTGGAAAGGTAAAGGATGCTGAGCCACAACTTGTAATATCTTCTATACCCTCCTCCTAAGACTCCATTTACATATCCTATTCCTGTGTATTGTGGCCTCCCTTTTCCCCTTGCCTTTTCTGTGCAAGCCCTAATGTCCAGCTGAGGTTTTTCCTTTGCCCTCTGCAGCTACAAAAGGAACAGTTTATTTTCACCAATGGTGATTTTGACATTATTCTTCACAGTAGCAGAACTGTGTGTCCTGGACGATACAAAGAAGACCTATGTGCCTTTGCTGAGCTCTATTTAAAATAATGAGCTTGGCCACAGAAGTTGTGATCAAAAAAGAGTGATCGTACAGCACCTTCCGTCATTCCAAACATCGTTGCTGTCTCTGGTCCAGGTCCAACAGGGATGGCTGAGTGCCAGGATCATGAAAAAATGTATATTAACATTGCTTTATAATGAGATTTTTCTTTCACAATAAAAATTGCATGACATTGCACAGTGCTTGCCTGATATAATTTGGGTAAGATCTGATCTCTGAGGTTGAGGTAGGAAACTGAGCTGAAGTCAGTCCATTCTACCCTGCTTTGTTGCCTTAATTAAACAATAGATTGTTACATATGGCCACAGTTTTTGCATATTAACTGCATGGATACAAATAACCTGAAGCAGTGTGGAACTGGAACGTATTTGTTGTCCCTCTGGTCAGAATTGGGATCAGAGCATCATCAATCCAACCTCATGTATATGATCAGGCGATAAGCAATGCTGTAATACCTTAAGTGCAGCTATAAACTGGTGATGGAAGCAGGCAGCCTGGAACTGACAGAAGTTGCATTTTAATATCTGATTTTACACCATTGCTCCTTGTTTAATCAGATCAGCACAGATCAGGCTGATCTGACTGGCAAAAAGGAATAAAACAAAAGCAGCCCAGAACAAACACTGTTGAAAAGCAACCGAGTGCTGGGTGGATTATGTAACATTGCAGTAAGTAACTGCATAGCTTAATTTTATGGTTTCCATGGAAACTATCAAAATGAAAAGTAAAGGAGTTCAGTGTTCTTGGCTCCAAGGAGCGAATCTCTTCTCTGTGATGTGTGTTTGGGGGAGCAGGGATTTTGTCTGTCTCGTCTGGCTTTGGAGTGAAGGAAACCTTTTGTAAGCTGCAGGAGAGCTGCTCTGCGAGGTGTGTGTGTGCCCTTCCCAGCCCTGGCTGGGTTGCACAAACGCCTCACATGCAGATAGAGCCATATGAATTTTACATGTGATACAACCAGCTAGAAATCCCAGCTGCGCTCACATGGGCTCTTGGTGTGACAGTGGGCAGCTTGTTTTCCATGGAAACTTTTTGTTAATAGAAAAACATCCACTTTTGCCTCATTTGGGGATAATAAACAGCCATGATACAAGAAAGCTGGAAAAGGTAAAAGGAAAGGTTTCTGGCTATTTCTGTTAGTTTTGGGAAAGACCAGAGCTAGTTCTGCTCTTTTTGCTGGGGTTTGGCCCTTGCAAATCTCAGTGGTATTAATGCAAGGACCCCTGCTGACCTCAGTGAGTTGTGGATCCGATGCTTTATGTCCTTGGATGTGACAGTTCAAGTCTATGATTATATTTAATGCAAGATGGAGACAGGTTTAAGAATGGGCCAAACCCATTTACCCTCCCATAGCTTTGTTTCAAACACAGGGGGATTGGCACATGGGTGGAAAAGCTGCAATACATTGACTCAGCCTCTATAGGCAACATGGGCAAGAAGGCCCACTTTGTTCTTCCAGAAAGCTACAGGACATGGCCAGGAACTGCCTTATAAGCAAAAGCAAAGGCTCTACAATAGGGACAATGGGCAGATGTGGTCTTCAGAGCAAGCTTAGACCTCAGTTTAACTGAGATCTAAACATAAATGCACTTTGAACAGATCCATTTCTTCATTTGTATAATACAATATCACAGACCCTAAGAAGTATTTGTTACAGTTCTACTAATTGCTGTTAGCGCTGTATCAGTATTAAGACGAACTCTTGTACCAAAAAGTTGATGCAAGCAATTCAAAAGGAAAATGAGGGGAGCAATCTACTGACAAGGGTGGTGAGGTTTTGCTAATGAGGGAAAAAGCTCATTCTTTGTTTCGAAAACCAACTTTGATGTTTTTCTTTAGCTGATTAATACACATGGCTCTATTCTGCCCTGACACAGCTGAATTTAAGGTGGTGTTGGGAGTCCAGTCATCTGGGGTGATTTTCAAGTACCCCTGAGATTATTGAGGGTCTCAAGCCAGTGAAAAAGATACATCTGGTATCAGAGTCGAAAAGCAAAGATGTAAAAGGTGGCCTGGATGAAACCAGAAGACAAATAAAGATGATCTGAAACATTCCTCTCCTCTTTAAACACATGCCATTACTTTCTCAGTCTCCTGACTGTTCTTAGCCTGACTCAGCACTTGAGTTGGCTGTTTTGGTCTGACAAGAACTGGCATTGATCACAAAGCAGCTAAGTTTGAAATCTGCAGTAGAGCCTCTCCTTTTGTGTCCTTCTAAAAGGCAGGGAAATGGAAAAAGATGGGAAATTCCCCATAAATTCAAAAGCTAAAGCGGTCATCGCTTACAAGCCTGGTTATGGTACCTGGGAAAAGCCAGCGGAAATTTCCCCTGTGATATGGTTCTGGAGCAGTAAATCCTGGTTCAACAGAATCAAAAACTGTGGAAGTCTGCTTTGCTCCAAGGATGATTTCAAACCTGTCACAAGTGTGCTTAAAACCTTAAAAGGAATCAGATTTTGCTTTATCAGTTCAGGTTGGGTGCCTCTGCTTGAAAGATTTTCTCTGTAGGGTCTATACGGATTCTGTAGGAGTCTCCTGGGGATGAGCATCTTTGTTGGGCTGCTGCTTCAAACATGGAAATAAAGAAAATTCAGTGAAACCAGTGCTTTTTGACATGCCTGCTGGTGTGCTGTGCCCTATTTGGTACTGCCTGTACCCACTCTCCTTTATTATGTGATGCTGCACTATTCCCAGCCATAAAGCTTCCTCAGTCATAGAATCACAGAATCATAGCACAGTTGGGGTTGAAAGCTCATTCAGTTCCAACCCCCTGTCATGGACAGGGCACCTTCCATAGAGCAGCTTGCTCCAAGCCCCTGTGTCCAACCTGGCCTTCAACACTGCCAGGGATGGGGCAGCCACAGCTCCTCTGGGCACCCCCTGACAGCGCCTCAGCACTCCTATAGAATTTCTTCCTAATATCTAATCTAAATCCACTCTTTCAGCTCCAAAATACTCTGTTTCAGTCCCAAAATAAAATGCTTTTTTAGTACTCTTAAACTCATGCAAACCATAGATACAGATGGGGTTTGGGAGGAATTTGGAGCCCAGCGGTCCTTGCACCCGCTGAGTGTTCTGAAGTGACAAGTGAGTAAAGTCATTCACAGATGTTTCTTGAACCAAGTCCTAAGGGTTTAATTCCCCACTTCTAATTACCATGTCCCTCCTGACTGTGTATTCAGCTCATTCCTTGCTGTACCACGTTCTCATCAGAGCTGCAAGCAAGCTACCAGTTTAACAAGTTGCTATGGAGCAGCTTGGCCATGGCAATCCCTCATAGGATCATAGAATAGTTATTGTTGGAAAGGACCTTAAGAACATCCAGATCCAACCCCTCTGTCATCAATTCTTTCATAAAGAACCCAACCCATGAGGCAATACCACTTCTGTTTTGCCTAATGGCATTAGTACATCCCAGATCAAGTCACTACTTGTTTTTCACAGGCTGTAACCACAGATTAGGCAGTGTGGGATGCTCTCTAAGCCATGCTGAGTCCTACATAGATCCAAACCTTTGGTTTGGAGCCTCAAGTGAGCAAAGAGGAGTTGTATTAGATGCGTTCTTGCTTTAACTGCCATGGAGCATCCTGCTCTTTGTTAGTCTCATGCTTGACATAGGTGTGTGGTATGGGAACTAGGTGCTTAAAATTCTTTGGGTCTCAGCATCGATATATACACTTATGGTTACTATTTCAGAAGGCTGAGAAAACAAGATTGAAGAAGATGTGTGTTTTGATCCTTACTTGCATGATCTATCGACCAACTTGCCCCTGGTGTAACTGGCGGCTGAGAAGTGCAAGTATTTAATTCTGACACAGATTTTCCTGCTCCAAGACAGCCTCTTGCTGTGAGACACATCCTGCTGCATCAGTCAGTGCTACTGCACTACTGCACTCTTATCTCTTCTGCTGCTAGCTCTCTTCTTGTCATTCAGGCTTATACTGAGAACCATCTCCACAAAATCTCTCCCTCTGCACTTCTTTGAGTCCCTCTCACTGGATGAGTTTAGACCAACCTTTGTTTTAGAGCAGATATACTGGAGAAGCAAAAAGCCTTCTACATCAGCAACCGTCCCTGCTCCTTCATAGGCAGTGTCAGCAGCATTGCTTTGAATTGTTGAGTGCTCCTCTGCTTCAGTGTGAGCTGGGGGTTATTTTTATCCTCTCACATATGGTTAGTCAAACTTCCTCCTCCTTTCCTGGTAAAACCAGCAAGTCTGCTGTTGGATGTTAACAACAAAGCTATTTCTAGGGCTTGGGCACTGACTCCAACACACCTGTGTGTTAAAACCAGAAACCGCTTTCCTATTTGCATAGCAGAAAATCAAATTAATAGAAAAATGCACTTAACAGAAAGTTGATGACCCCCTGTACCAGTAGCAATGCGCTTGGAGCAAACCCAAAATGACATCCAAAAAGAACCTGCCTATTGCACATGGTTGGTGTCAGTAGGAGATTGCCATCCGCTGGTGCTGCTGAGCATCACCAGTGTCACCGGCTTTCAGCAAACCTCTACAAGGCTTAAGCTTTCAGCAAATGGAACTGGCAGATGCTAGTCTAAGAGACAGGAGTGTGTAACTCTTCCCAATTTGTACCTAAGATGTGCAGGACTTTGTTGCAGGAGGATGTGGTTGCCATGACTTTACATGGGTCCAAATAAGCAACAGGAAAAAGGGAAGAAAAAGGCATTGAGGGCAGTCAAATAGAAAGACACTATTCTGGCTTGTAATATCAGAGCAAGTTGTTGGAGGAAAAAAAGAATACTTGGGAGTCATATATATCTATGAATACTACAAGGGATTTAGGTTGACTGGTGGTGGAGACAGGCTTCCAAGGCAGTAAAGCGTCTGGAAAATGCTGTTCCAGAAAAGTTATGTTTGCATTATCCCATTTCCCTTAGAAATAACATTGAGATCCTCAAATAGTGCTAAAGGGCCAGGGGACTAAAGCATGCCTGTGGGCTGAAAGGACCAACATCTTATCCAAGGTATGCTCTTCCTCTCACTCCTGACCAAGGGAGTTAGGATGCACACCCTTGTGCAAGTGTGTGAACAAGGGTGTGAATCAGGTTAAGTAATGGGGCCATCCCTCCTTACAATTGCACTAGGACCTTGCCCCCCAACACACAGATCCCCTTCATCCAAAAACTCTTCTTCAGCAGCAGAAGCATTTCTCTGCCTTCTCAGTAAGTTATCACAAATGCCTCCCAAATGATCGTTTCTGCCTTTTTCTTGTATTATGGATATATCCCTTGGCCTGATATGATTCCACATCCTCCCCTTCTCCCAGGTCCAGGGTAACTCTTCTGGCTATCAGCATCTCAGCCCCCACTTCTGATCCTCCCTCCTCAGTTAAGGATGGTGTGAGGCCAACAGCATCTGGGGAACCCTCAAAGGCTTCTCTGTGATGGGATGCAAGCCCAAAAAGGATGCTATTTTGATGGTCTCACCCAGCTTCTAATGCTTTCCATTTAGTAGGTCCCAAACAGAGGCCACAGATGGTAACTGTGGAGGTCAGGCTGCTTGTGCCTCTCCTTGTCTTATTTCACCCCCTAACTTAATTTTATTGATGGGAAGGTATTATTATCTTCCATGAAAAGTTCACACACATGATGGATGCTTCGCCAGGGAAAATTAGATCTTATGTTCACAAAATCCTCCATGGAATACACAGTCCTATTGCAAAACATTTGCTGCCAGATATTAATGCAGGAGATCTCTTCTGCCAGTGCATTATTAAACAGCGTAGGGAGAATTTTGCATCCAGAATCCACCTTAATATTGATGTGTTCCTAGGAACAGATGTCTCCTTGCTTCCTGTGCAATGTGTTATCGGATTAGAGATTTTACAGCAGCAGCCTTAATTAGAAGCATATTATTTGTCAGTACAAAAAGACTCTTTTGGAGGTGTAAATCCCCACAACACAGAGGTCCTGACCTGTTTCTTCCCCATGGACATCTACAGTAAACTAGAGACTGCTCTCCAAACACTGCACTTCAGAAATGCATTTACCCTTAGTTCAAGGTGAGACGGGGCACTTGGGTGGATATGAGCTTTCCCAAGATAGGGAAGAAAACCGGCATAGAGCAGAGGAAGGAATTCAGAACCATGACCGCTAAGGGCTAGGATGATTCTGAAAGTCCCCTGTTATTGCATGAAGTCAACACCGGGTATGATACTGCACTGCTGGGACAGTAATAGCAACTTCTTTCTGGATGAGATTGCCTCAGCTTTATTGTATCCTTGTATTTGAAAGCTACTCTCCACTATTTATCCTTTCAACCCTCACAGATGTCTCTCTGTGTTCTTCCAAGGAACCACTATCCAAAAGAAAGCTTGGAAATGTAAATGGTCGAGGAAAGGGCAGAGAAGAGAGACGCTTATCACCAACTAATGCTGTAAGGTTGGGGTATAATGTATTTCAGCTTTAAAAGTCTGTTTTTTCTGCTGCTCCTGACTGGATTTTCAGAAAACGACAGTTTCAATGGAGGTAGCTCAACAGAGCTCATGTCCCCTAACCATGGCTTCAGTGTTATGTTCTTCTGCCCGTCAGCACTGTCCTGCCCATGCCCAATTCCCATCCCACTCTGTGCTCTCAGAGCTGTTCAGATTCCCCTGGTTTTCCTTGCACAGGAACCAGTAACTGAACATCAACAGCTTTATAGTAACCATTCTACAAGCTTCCATCCATCCCACATTGTGTCATTCAAATCTGCTTTTCTACCTCACACACTTCTAGGTGATGCTGGGAGAGATATTTCTTGTGCTTTGGGTGAACTTGGGGAAACCAAGATATTGAATCCTTTCTGCTAATTTGTGTCCAGATAGAAAATAGTCTTTAATGTCATTTAGTGCCTGTAGACCAAAGTATGTTTCTTTTCCGTCCTTGTATCTTTCTGTAGGAAGATCTGTGTGTTTGCAGTGCAGTATTTTGTAAGAAACTGCTTTCAGGTAGAAAAGCTTTCAGATGGACTTTTGTAAATGAAGAAGGATTGACTTCTCCAATGGGTTTTGAGGTCAGACTTCCCTCCAGTGCATCTCCTCAAGTTTAGGAATTCCTTTCCATCTAAAATCAAAATAAATCCTTTTGACCATAAGGAATTTATTTTCTGTTATCACATATAGCACAACAAGCAAAGAAATAGAAACTTATTGGAGAAAGAACACCAAAAACATCCAGAGAAGGAGCCTGAAGAAGTATGCGTGGAGACACTCTCTGGAGATGTATCTTAACCTAACTCGGTATCTGAAACAACTTGGGATCATCAGAAGTTATCTGAGCGTTTACCACTCTGTGTTCCCATTGAGGAATGCGAGTCAAGCACTGTTGTGTTTGGATGAGAAGGTGGTGATATTCTTGTGGAGACAGCCCAGGGAAAGATTTGTAACCTATAGGAGCACACCTTATTTTGGAGATAAAAAGCTCCATTATATTTGAAGAGGAGAAAAGCCCATTATGACCTTAGTGAGAAGGGAAGTATCTTTCTAGGTATACACCACATGGACCTCTTCCTGTCAGCATATAAAGGAAGAGGAGCAAGCTCCAGTGAAGCATTTGAGACTCCCAACTAGGGATGAGACAGAACAGGATATATTAGTTGTGATCCTGCAAGGCTCTGATTTTCCAGTAGGGTTACTTTAGCTTGAGAGATGCTCTGCTCCTGATGTTCAGGCTCTTTTGCTTCTCCATGTCCTTGAAATTTCTCTAAAGTCAACAGATGTTGTCAGGGTCACCTAAAACACCCTGATAGGGTGAGCTGTCTGTAAAGCATAGTCACAACTCCTACCTACTTTTAAACTGTGACTGAATGGGAAAGGGATGGACACTTCAGTTCTTTATTAATCAGGCACTATTATCTTAAAATTGCCTACAGAAAGCCAACAAAGACAGCAGTGGGGAGGTTTAATGTACTTGGAGTTATGGTCATGTAGACAAAGTGAGTCCTATAGCTAGCTGGATAATGCCTGGATTTGACCAGGTAGCATTATGATCTGTGGCTCTCCATGGTCCAGAATGGACTTAGATAGCCTAAGAATGGAAATATATCAGTCATCATGCTCACTGTCAGGACTCCCCACTTGAGAATGGTTGCTTAACTCACACTCCACAGGAATGCATGTAGATGCTCTGGGTTGAAGTCCCTTCGCTGAGCTTGTCCAGTGCTGCTTCATCAGCACAAGGAACAATGCTCCTAGTACTTACACCAAGGTGTAAATCCAAGAAATGGCTCTGTATGGAGCCAGAGGAGCCTAGGAAGAACCTGTGGTGAGGTCTGAAGGCCTCATGAAAGCAGACAACTTGATCCTTGGCTGAGCTGGGACTGGAAGCAAACTTGCTGCATTTGCATGGCTTTGCCTTTCTGTCATGAGATAATGAACCTGACAGATCAAGTTGGTTTGAGCATAGCCAGCTCTGTTCTTAGGGTATAGTTTAGCTGCTTACATTATCTCCTGCTGTGATTATCTCTACAATCTAGACTTCATTTCCTCACTGGTAAGTTTCCAAAGCCTGGGGTGTTTTTCTTGGAAATGCTAAGATTTGGTGTTTACATTAGCTGAGTCCTTGGAAGGACATGTCTCTTATCTCAAAGAACATCTATGATGTGCTGTTTATTTGGTTTTCTTTGCTTTTTAATCCAGATTCTTTTCTTACTAAACAGCGGCAATCCCTACAGCTCCCTTGCAAAAACACTGGGACATTATAAATAACCAGGAAAGAAAGCTGGATCTTAGACTTTCAGGAAAGGTTTGCTCTTTTGAATGACATTTAGAATACTTTTGCATTTCCAAAGTCTCTGCAGTTACAAAAGAGTTCACACATGCCAGAAAAGCATCAGTTGTTTCAACCTCTTCCTATCTTCTGTTCTTCATGTGGAGGATAGGAGGGCATGTAGGAGCCAGTATCCCATTATCCTGAAAATCAAGTAAACCAGTAGTTAGTGCCCCATAGTTTCTTCTCTGCCCATGTGCTAACTGGCCTTTTTTAAGTGCTGGATGGCTTCACCTCCCACCAAAGTCAAGGTGAGGTGAGGATGTTCAGCTCTGGATCAGTTCCTTGGTTTCCAAGGCAACTGTTCTTCAGTGAGATTTAATGAGAAGGTGAGGAGATATACGAGCCCCTTTGAACATGATGGGGAATGGAGAGCTTACAGCAATGACTGTGCTTTTTAGGGGAAAAGTACTGGGAAAAGTACAGGCAGGTGGACTGAAGGGACAATAAATTACCTGACATTTTAATGGGTTGACATGTTATTGCAGAAAGTGCCCTGAATAAAGTGTCTCAATCGCCATGGAGAAAAATAAAATACGTTTAATGAGAAAAGGAGCCATAAGAAGCTGAAATGTGGGTTTATTCAAACTGTCTGAAGGGAAGTGAAAGGAGCAAGTTACTTCTCTTGTTACAGCCTCTTAACAGCAGTTGGTCTCAAAATGAATTAGGAAAATGTATCTGTGATAACCTGACATAGAAAAGCTGGCTGGGTAAGCTCCATAAAGCACAGCCTTTATATCAGCGCCACAAATAAGAGGCTATTTGCAGGAGATGTTACAGCACAGGCAACAAGTGTGTCTTGTTCTAACCTCAAACTGTGTCATATGTTACAAGTGAAGTGGTATTGCTGCTTGTACCCAGAATGTCCCAGATCATGTTGACACTGTGCCATGTGTTGTTGCATCCTTGAATTTCCCAGGTTTCTTGTGGCTAGGCTTAGCTTTTAACAGCAAGAAAGCTCTTGTAAATACAAAGACCTATCTGTCTCCTGTACACAGGAGAGTTAAGCAATTATGGGATACTGATTATACAAGAAATACTGATATTTGAATACTCTTCTCATAGTAATTCGGGTATAAAACTGAAAATAGTTCACCTTTATCATTAGAATAAAGTCAAAGCCTTTTCAATTTAGTATTAGGAAACTTCTTTATCTAAAGTCAACCTTGACTTGGACGTGGCTTTGACCACTACATCTCAAAAGGTTTCAGCAAGCTGTGAGAAGCACTGATATTGCAAACTCTTTTGGGGGGAAGAGTAAGGGAGGAGAAGTGTATTGGTCAACTTAAGGTGAAAACATGGAAGTAATATTATTTTAAATTGACTAAAGAGAGCTATTTCAAACCGAAGCATTTTTTTGTGGCTGATGGGGCGTTTTAAATGATTTTCTTAACCATTTCAAATTAAATATTGGCAATTTCAGACTTGAAAACAATTATTTTACATCTGAAAAAAGAAGAACATTTGCTTCTGAAAATACTTAAATAAAATGGTCCAGCTGGTGCTTGGCTGGAAAAATACAAGAAGGGAATTCTTAACAGAGACTTCTTCATCATTTCCACCCAGTCACTAATAAGTCCAGCCTTATTGGCACCCTCTGCTATGCCAGGATTAGATGTCAGTGAACGAAGTGTTCATACAGCTTTAAAATAAAAGCAGGACCTTCGACCTTGTGAGAGGAAAACATGAGACCATTGCAAGGGAAACTATAGATCCAGTCTGCCTGGCGTAGTGCAGAACTGTGTGATCACCCCTAATTCTGGGGTAATGGTAAATCTGTGCCACCCTGAAGTCAACCACAGACTTCTCTAACTATGACTTCCATCCAACAGTCACTGGTTTAGGGTCCAGCAACTCTCAAGGGAAATTATAGCCCAGAAAGCAAAAGTCGAGATGAAGAAAAACTTTCTTTTGTATGGGTGACTGTGGTAGCACTTACCCCAGGTGAGATGTAAGCCTCTACTTCAGGCAGAGAAAGACAGGGATCAAATACACCTAGAGGCTTATGTAGGCCTCAATGCTCTGACTTTCAATTTGTAGTCAGGCTTTATCTCCTTGCTTTTAATATGTCATATATTTTTGTTGAAGGGTCCTTGTAAAGAGTTCCAAAGAGAGTGTCATGCTTTAATGCAGTCATTGTAGGGAGACAAGTGAGTTAACAATTATCTCTTCCAATACAATGCTGAAGGGCACAATTTTAGCATCTATGAAATGTTTTGGCTTTGTCAGCGCTTTCTGCTCATGCACCTTCATAAAGTGACTTTAAAACATTGTCTCCAACCATAAAGTTCTTCCCAGTCTTTAATCTTATCAACTATTTTCTTCAATGTTATAGCCAAGATCACTTGACTAATTCAGCTTACAAAGTACTACTGAGAAAGAGTATTTATGGTAGTCCCAGCAAGGACAACCAAATTAGCTGTAGCAAGCAGCCAGCCCAAAGAAGAAATCAAAAGAGGGATAAGATAACTCGGAAAAAAATGTAAAAGAAGCACAAATCATTTAATAAAGGTTTTCCTAGAAGAAGCTTTCCAAGCAGCTGAACATCGGAACAGCTGAGGGGAATGAGGTCAATTGTGTTTAGACACAACGTGTACATCTTCTTTTCTAAGATGATCATCGTTTGTCAAACTTTATGGCCCGGATTCTTTCCTCAGTTTAATGGAATTAGGATTTAACTCATTAAAAATAAGATTTTGTCTTTAATAGACAGGAAAGTGGAAACAGAGATTTATTTCAAGGGAACTGTAAAACATTCTCCACAGTAGAGTGGTAACACCGGGAAACAGTACCAGCAAGAAGCAGAACAGACTAGTTCTGCTTTATCAACAAATGTAGCAGACAGACAACAAATATCAGTAACTCTTTAGCAGAATCCTGGGTTAGATAGCTCTCTTCCACATAGGTTCAACATTTCATGCTCTACATTCCTGTCTTTACATTCATAAATCCAAGTTCAGGCACACATAAGAAAACTATCGGAGTCCAGAAGGACAAGCGGTAAGGGGAACAAATATTACCTTCATTCTCAGAATAAAAATGCCTTTTTCTCCCTTACTTCAAATGAAAACCTTATGGCCACATCTAAGTTCAAAGAGACTATGTCCACTTTGCACCAGATGTTTTCTCCCCATCTGCAATGGAAAGAGAACATTTGAAGATGTAGCTCACTCATGTAGCCTTCTGTACATCTGGTCACCTGCCCAATGCTAACCCAATGCCATGAAAAGTGAAGCACCATAGTTTGATGCCAGCTGAATCTCCACCCTGGAACTTAATGATAGGGAAAGTGTTTGAGTTGTTATGATTTCCTTTTTTCCTGATCACTGGACTAATCAGGCCTTTTTTCTCTTTTGTATTGCAGTAACCACTAATAAACTCCAATTCCTCAATTTTAAAATAGAGACGAAGCTTTCATTCCCTCTGAAACCGAAATGACCTGATCCACAGCTCTGCTGCAAGATTTCAGCTTGATTTTGTCCAATCTGTTTTACATCTTCAGCAATTCCCCCTCCTCTGAAATGAAAAGAGGTCAAATTAATTTTTGCATTAAGATATATCATTAACCTTATTAACCAAGAAAGACCAGGACTACTCAGGGAGTTCGGAGAACAATACAACAGAGAAAGATTCTGCCCTGGATAAGATGGTCTTGATGGGCCTTAATACATTAAAGACTTAATAGGTCTTTTCTCATATCTTCCCTCTCTGGCAGCTTCAGAAATTCAGCTTAGTGCTGGGAGAGGGCTATAAGGAATGTAACACAGGAGACTGTGAAGGACCATGACTGACATCCATGGTAACTGATTCCTCAAAGAGAAGTGACACCAGAAAGGACACACATGGATTATGGCTGTGAAAACCCCATGAGAGCAGATTTCATCCTGCACCATGCTGAGCCTGTTCGAAAAGGCTGCCTCTGTCTTATCACTGTTTGGATGGAAGGGAGAAGGCGGTGTTAAGTGTCCTCTGTATTCTCATTCTCTTCTGTAACATGCTGGTATAGGATTGAGTGGACAAGGCCCTCACTATGATCTGCCAAGTTTTACCTGTATCTTGTACAATCTGCTTCTACTTCATCCTGACCTTCAAAAAGCCTCTGCAGGGAAACCTCTCTTTTGCATTGGACAATAGACACAGCTAGATGATCCACCTGGACCTCCACCTAGACAAGAGAATGGTCCTAGGTCTACACTGCTGCCAGAGGGGTTGTCTCAACCCCTTAGCCAAAGGCTTACATGTCTTTGCTCTCAAGTCCTTACACAGAGGCACTGGGACAAGAGGCACTTGAGAAGTTTAGAGAATGGAATATATGAATGGCCTATACCCCACTGCTCCCTCCAGAAAGGCTCAAGCAATAGAGAATGAATGAACTCCATTTGTTAGGACAAGAATTAACTCTATTCCAGCCCAAACCAGAACAAACAGAGAAAGCAAAGCAAAGCAAAGCTGCAAAATACAGAACAGACATACTAAGGGTTAGTTGTGATTCATTTCCTGCAGATTTGCTCCCTTCCTGCACCACAAGAAAAGAGCTAGTGAGAGTCACATTAATTTACAAAGGCTTTGCTGGTCCTAAGTTATATGGCCATCCATAGGAAGAGGTAAACTCCTTAAGAAACTGTGACTTCTCACATCTCCTCTTGGAGCTGCATGGCCAAAGTGGCATCAAATGTGACTGGTAAGGAGGACCAACTCCGTGATGGAAATCCTTGGCGAAGAGAAGATCTCTCAGAGGGAAGAGATATTAAAGCAAACAGTGTCACTACAAAGCCGCATCTTCCTATTATCCTCTTGCCCATTGCCCTGTTGAACATACTGTGTGTGTATGTTTTCTTTTTGAGGCCAAGTTTGATATAACGTCACAAAGGCATGCTGCTTGGAGAGATCATGGATCCTTTGAATGTTTAATTAGTGACAAAGGGGGAAGTCTCTCCCTCTGCCCACAGACTCACAACTCACTTCTGGGTGTGCCAGCTTTCCCATGTACTTTGGGGAATAAGGATGCCCTTGAGGCTGTGAAATTAAAGCAAAGCAATCTAGGCTTTGGTACAGCCTGAGATTTGTACCCGCTCTAAGCTGCAGAGAAACAGCAGTTTAGCTATGCTGATTTTTTTTTTTAATTGACAAAGCCCTCCATCCTTTGATCTTTGAAGGGCATGTTTATCCAACATTGTTCTTTGCAGCTCTACTGCTTCTGGTTACAAATCATGAGAGCCGTGTTCTGTTTCATTGAAACAATAGAATTTAATCATTAGCAGTCTTCAAAGACAAACCCAGGGTTCACAGTCTTCTCTGATTACAAGGTCAGAGCAGCAGACCAGTAGCTGGGAAGCAACAGAGTGGAACAATCTTGTTTACATTATTCCGAGGGGTGGAAAGGCTGCACTGCTCCATTTTAAACTCTTCAGATTTTCTGCTTTTGTAGAAGAAAATAAAGCAACCAGCATATAAATTAGCATCTTGGTTGGATTTCACTTCTTCAACTTTATCCGCGGTTGGTTGTCGTTATGAAATGCATGCGTTATGGTTGACTGCTAAATTCAGGAATAGAGAGGTATGGAGAGCTATTGGCAGGCGATGTAACAAAGTGATCAGAATGTTTATTATAAACTTTAAAGATGGGGAGTAATTATCTTCGTCAGGTAAAAAAGTAAGATATTCTGATAAAAGAGGAAGATTCTGACATAATCTGTTCAGAACAGTAGCTTGCTACAGAATTGTTATAGCATGATATTAAGTCACCCGTATGTGTGATGGATTCTCCACTACTGGTAAGGTAAACAGCTTTCAAGCCCAGCTTTGGAAGAGATCTGTTTTCTATTATAGGTGTGCAGTCATATGTTCCTACAGTGAAGCTTGTTTCAGATTCCCTAGAACGCAAAGGCTTCTCGTGGCATCATAAGACAAGGAATATTAACTACTGCTAACAATTGTAGATCCTGACCAGTCACTTAGACAAATGTGTCACTTCAAGCACATCGTCAGTTTATGACCTAGTAAGACCATTCAATTAATGATAAATCATCTCCGATAGCAGCCTCTAAAGAAGTCTGTTTTTTTCCTGTGTCTATACCTACTAATGATAGAGGCAGTCTAGACTAAAAACCTAACTCTTAGATCATTAAAGTAAGACGGATCTGAGTCTTCATGAAGAATATTTGCAACTCATTTTTACTTCAAAGTTTTCATGGATAACCTGCTGTTTCTCTTTCACTTATTTTCCTTTTACCCCTTAATGAAACAAGAGCTGAAGACAGCAAATAAGGAACACAGAATACAAGCTAAAGCCCAAACAAACAAAAAGAACTATATAACCTCCTTAACTCAAAACTAGTGTTCTTTTAGATTAAGATTTCATTTCATCAGAGCTGCCTCTATGTACTTGCAGGTTTGGATATTTAGTGACAACTGGGAATTCCTTTAACCAACCTGCTGCTGCAGTGTCCTCTCTAGATGGTGGCAAAGTTTATCATCCTTATCACAGAGCTCAACAAGGACTTTGTCCGCTGTTTCAGAGTTCTCATTCTAACCTGATTTTCAGTACTGAATGGTATTCAATGCTGCTCCTTAAACAATAAGTGAAGAGTAAGGCCAGATACTTGCCTGGATAGACATGGTGCTGAGCACAAACCCAGTGAGGCTTAGAGTCTCATGGGAAAAAAATGAAGAGATTTATGCAAATCACTTCAAAGAAGTTGCATATAGGGAAAAAATCCCTTTCGTGCCCCTAAAGTGTAAAGAATGGCAAGCGTCAGGTAGAAGAAAGTGATAAAACTTTAGAGCTCATGCAGACAACTCAAGCACTGGTTTTATCAAGCCTTGACTTACCATGTGCCTACTCATCCAGACACAGGCCTTTGCTCTGTATGCTGATGGAGAGTTATTAACTTATAACTTGTTTCATTTTCAGCTGACAGAAACAGGAAATTGTAGGACCTGCTATACATCAAGGAAATAAGTTTTGGGAAGGGAGTGTGAGTTGTGCTGACACTGAAGGCCTCTGGAGTCAGGTAAGATGCCTCCCACAGTGCTTCCTTGGCTTGACTGGCCGTAAAAGCAGAAGTCTAGGTACCCAAGTATACGGGGAGGGGGGGATATATCTGATGCATCTTTGGGTTTTCAGGCTGGCAAGTGGTTAGCAAATGATTATTTCTAGATCATTACATTAGGTTCAAGTACCTAATTTCCACTGAGATTAGTACCTTTTCCCTCCTTTTTTTTCATTTATGGAAATCCTCAGACCTGTTTGAAGATGTCACATATCAGTATCATGTTCTGGGATTAGTCCCACTGACCTGGTGGGTTGGAAGAAACCAGGTTAAAGGAAATCAGGTAATTAAGACCCCAATCCATTGAGGATTCTTTACTCATTAGCTGCCCAAAGCCTAGTCCAGCAATTAACATTATATTCCCAATACAATTGCTAGAGTAAACTATGGCAGAGATTTCATTTTAACATGCTGAAGCAATTCCTGTATTCCTGGCACTCCCAGACTCCATGGCTTGGGCTGTAACTCTATGGCAAAAAGCAGGATAAAACTTTAAGGTAAGCAAAATCCCCAATCACATTTGTTGCCATGAAATCACAGCTTGGTGATGTGTGAGTTTTGCTTATTCAAGCTTTTTCTTATTGTATGTTTTGTGTTAGTGGACTCCTGTGATATAAAGCAGGCTCGTTCCATGCAGCGCCTCTCACAGTCTCAATCCCCAGTGACATTATCGTATTGAAGACTACAGCAACAGCAGCATTAGTATTTCATGCATTTTTCAGTCATTTCCCTCCAATTTCATGCATATTGTTTGGGATGGGCTTGCTCAGTGTGTGCGAGGCTGTTGAATCTTCTTAGTGGATTAGACCAGGACACAGATCTATATTCAGTTCCTATCACACATTTACTGACATGGCTGTGGGCAGATGAATCAACTCCAGGGTTGTTTCAAGCACTTCAGTTCCTAAATCCCATTAATTTCACTTCTCAAATATAAGGTAAAATTCACCTGAGGGTGTGATTTCCAAAGATGCCTCTCTACTGCTGAAAAAAACAGCTGTTTTCAGAGCACATGCAAACTACCCAAGAGCTTGCTGTCTCTTTGATATGTATAGGTGTTTTGTACCCCAGACATGCACCCTTCGCCTGGTACATAAAGTTAAATGGAAAGACTATGGATCTTCGTGTCAGAATTCATATTACTTAAATTTAGATGTCTGAAATAGGATGTTTGAGATGAGTAGTGACCGTTGGCTCCCCCTTTAGTCAATGAGACTGTGAAGGGTAGCTCATCTCATCCCATCTTAGAACTCCTTTTAGGCAGCAAAGAGAATTCCAAACGCATTAAGTACTTTAATTGGGATCAGCCAGAGCAAATTCATAGGCAAAATACACTTTTCCACACAAAAGGCTTCAATGTGAATCAGCATGAACAGAAAGGCGCTGGAATGGGCAAAGTTACTAAGAAGCCAAAGTCAAAGCAATGAACGGAGTGATGTTGAGCACAGGAAGGAGGCAGTGGGTATTTTTGCAGGCTGAAGACAATTGCTGTAATTATACCCACTTACAAACATTTAGAATCATTGCTGAGAAACACTCTCTTGCAGGTCTTTACTTTAAAACCCCTACATAATGATTTTCATATTCATTGACAAGCCTCATTAGCTGGAATTAGAGAATATATCTAACACACTCTCCTCTTCCCCCATTCCCAGTATATCACCTATCAGGAAACAAAGGGAGTGGACATGTCTGAAATGCCTGTGTTAGCACCTCGATGGGAAGAACAAGAATGTAATTTCCCTGGGGAATTAAAATCACTGCAAAAAAAATGATCCAAGCCATAAAGTGATAGCAAACACTGTATAAAACTGGAGAGAAGAGGCATCCAGAGATCATTTGGTGGGGGGTGAATTCGACCCTACAGCAGCTAAAAATCCAAGACAATCTTTGTGTTAGTCATAGTGAAATGTGCACTCTGCCTAATCGCAGTCATCTTGGGGGTTTTTATGAGGCTATTCAGCAGGCAGCCACTCAGTGCAGCTCCTGCTATCCCAACAGCACGCGTTTATGGCAGGGGTTCTGAAGAGATGGATTGCCAAATGCTGAGTAAATGTTTGCTGCCCTCCTGTGTACAACTGCAAAAAGACACATGTATGGATGCGGGAGCCCGGGATCTGTCTCTTAAGACTTTAATCTCCGGGGGAATGGCTGGCTTGGAGCGCCTGTTATGTATTTACCCCTCGGTTTGGGTTGGTGAATCATCTGCGAGCTGATCCAGGTTTCTACTAATGGATCTGGGCCCTTGTTCTCCCACCATCTGCTTGTTGTATCCATCGCCTGTTGTATATTTAGGTACCATTTGTTGCTCCATGTGTGCAGTGGGGAGAAGGGCTGTGGGTGGAAGGCTGTTCTTTGAGCGCACTCTGTGAGAGCAGCCACAAGATAGATCTGTTTGGAGCCAGCCTCTGAGTTGGCCAGACAATGTGTGTTGTGCCTCACTCCCTGCACATAATACTGGGGAAATGGGTAGCAATTTCTATCAGGAAACTGATAAAGCAAACAAATCACCTGCCCAAGGAAGTATTGGTCTCTCCCTTTGGGCAGCAGATAGAGAATCACTGACCCTCATCCTTGTTCCTTGAGATTAGTTTATGATCTGTTTGCAACACAAATAAATAACCCCTGAATGCTTTGTGTGTTCATGTCTGGCTGTGAGAACTACTGCACAAAGTTGCATGCTTAGCTAAGCACAAATCAAGGTGTAGGGGTAGTGTTTGGACAGTGATCATCTGGCATATTCTTCTTAGTACTGCTTGGCAGTCAGAAAATAATATGACTTTCAAAACCTCTATACCAGGGAAAATGCCAAATGAAACCTCACATACACCTTTTAGACATTTATCTGTGCTATGTATTTACTTTCTGCATTTCTTCATCACGTTATTACATTGAAATGTCATTCTCAGTGGCTACGCGAGCTGCTTTATCAAATCTACAGCTGTGCTTCTTGTGTTGATTGCTAAAAGTTAGCATCTTACTACGAAATAAACAGATAAACAAAAGATATTGGAGCACAATCGAGTAAATATTCAGGTAATAAGCAGATATTTCTGTATAGATGTATTTGCAAGTCAATATAAACAGTTTGTAGTAATAAGACAAGGGGTGATGGGTTCAAACTTAAACAGGGGAAGTTGAGGTTAGATATAAGGAAGAAGTTCTTTACGGTGAGGGTGGTGAGGCACTGGAACAGGGTGCCCAAACAAGTGGTGAATGCTCCGTCTTTGGCAGTGTTCAAGGCCAGGCTGGACAGCACCTTGGGTGACATGATTTAGGGTGAAGTGTCCCTACCCATGGCAGGGGGTTGGAACTGGATGAGCTTAAGGTCCTTTTCAGCCCAAACAATTCTATGAGTCTATGACTTTTCCTAGGTCTGAAGCTTCCTTATTTACCTTTTGACAAAGCTGGAAAATGAGGATAAATGCACACACACACACACTATGTTCCAGTGCAATATGCAAAACAAATCTCTTCACCCTTTGTAGAGAATCAAGCGTTGTAGAGAATCAAACTTCTTTTTGTTTACTGGGCAGGTGAGGACCTTATTCAAGTCATCTCCCTTCCTCGTGATATCGGCCTTGGAGATGAGCAGGTTTTGAAGTGTTGGTTCTGAAGGTCCTGTTTAGGCAGTGTGAGACCACATCTTGTTCTGAGCTATGCCATCCTCCTTGTCTTCAACTGAGTGATTTCAGTAGGAAATCAAGCCATGCAGGTATAATAATAGGAAAAGAACAGCTCAGTCCAAGGATTCAATAGTCCCAAAATGACCTTAACAAGGAGGACTGGTAAAAAAACCCACTACATCTGGAGGCCTAGGTTTTTCTGCTTGTTTCTATATGGTTAGGCTCAATGTAAGTGTTTAATCAAAATGCATCTAAACTGAAGATAAAACTGAAGCTGGTTTTATTCCTTTCAGGTCCCCAAAGCCCTGGTTTAGAGAGTTTTCCTTTTCAAAATCACTGCTTTGCAAAACACCAAGGTTTGGCAGTTTGACCCATGAATTTCCTTAACCTAAAAGCTGTTCTGTGGAATTAGATCAGGACTGAGCAGCATGACATTACACAACTGTTGTGTAGAGTTAAATAAGCAGCCAGGGAATTGAATGCCATTTCTCAGATAGGACTGAGCTATAATGGTTCTGGCTGCTTTCACATTGGGTTTTTTATAAGTTGCTGGATGAAGAACCCAGCTGACAAGGACAAGTTTCCAGCTCCATCACATTTCCTATTCAGCTGCTTTGGCTGGGGGAGTCTGCAGGGCAGAGTTATGCAGTTGACACTTTCTTGGCTGCATGTCTCTACAGACGAAAGGAATAAAGAAAGCAAGGACTCCTGTTGCCAAGACTATTTGCAATCTTGTCACATCGTACCGGCACCTCTGCCGAGGAGACACCAAGGGTGACAGGGAAGGCATGGCAGTGCCTATCTATCCCCTTCTCTGAGATCTTTATGTCCATGCTGGGGGGTGATGATGAGCTGTGGAAAGCCTGAAGTGTGCCTGCTCCTTGTGGGAGTGAAAGGGCAGGCCAATTCCTCAGACTATCTCCATCACTTGGTCCCTAGCGCGTCCTCAGGAGACAAAGTGACACCTCATTGAGCTCAAAATGGCCCAAGGATTGCCTCTCCCTCAGAAGAGCTCTGCCCCATGGAAAAGGTTTTAGGGGACTTGGGGGGCTGGTCAAGGAGAGGGGAAAAAATTACTGAAGAGGTGTGGAATTAGATAATCTGTTAGGTCCATTCCAACACAAACCATTCTGTGATTTAAAGCTTCCTCAGAAGTCTGTGTTCAATGCATATTTATAGGGCCCATGGCTCCAGCCAAACTGAGGTCACAGCACAACCGAAATACAAGTTAAACAGGGGAGATTCCAGTTAGGTGTAAGGCAGAAGCTCTTCCCTGTGAGGGTGCTGAGGCGCTGGCACAGAGTGCCTGGAGAAGCTGTGGCTGCCCCATCCCTGGCAATGTTCAAGGCCAGGTTGGATGGGGCTGGGAGCGAGCTGCTCTAGTGGAAGGTGTCCCTGCCCATGGCAGGGGTTGGAACTGGATGAGCTTAAGATCCCTTTCAACCCAAACCAGTCTGGGATTCTATGATTGTATGAATCATTAACAACACACCATTCAGATTTCAAAATTATGCTTGTCACAGTCCACCATGGCACAAGTCTTAGCTCAGATGTCCCAATGTCCTTAAATTAGACCTTATTTGCATGTTGTACAGCCTTGCCCATGTAAAAATCCCCTTCCTTTATCTCATCAGAGAAGACTGAGCAAACATTTGCCACTATGATTCATAGGAGGACTCCTGATACAGTTCACTGCTGGCTGTAAACCAGCCCTGTGAGCAGCGTCTCTTGGAAATATCTCAGTAGCAACTGCCAGGTGATGGACTGCCTTCACTACAGGATAAACTCAGCTGGTAGTGTTGTTCTCACAGAGCTTTTTTTGTAGCACAAACAAAAAACGATTGAACTCAGGCACATAAGCAGTGTAAATTAATCTTTTCCAATGGAAGTCAGCAGAACAGTGCCCATTGACAAGCCTTGTGCCTTTAGAAGGCTGTCTTGGGTTCAGTGGTAGCAGTTATTTTTCTCCTCCTTAGTAGCTGGTACAGCACTGTGGTTTTGACTTTTAGCCTGGGAACAGCGCTGATAACACAGATGTTTTATCTGCTGCTCAGTAATGCTTACTCTGACCAAGGACTTTCTGAGCCTCGTGCTCTGCCAGGTAGGAGGGGAAGCTGGGAGGAAGCAGAGATAGGGCACCTGAACAAAACTGACCAAAGAGGTATTCCACATCACAGTATGTCATGCCCACTATACAAACTGGGGGCAGTTACCCAGAAGGGTTAGATCACTGCTGGGTCGGGCTGGGTATCGGTCGGCAGGTGGTGAGCGATTGTATTCTCGTCCCTTGTTATTTCCCTTATCATTATTATTATTGGTGGTAGCAGCAGTGGTTTGTGTTATACATTACCTCAACCCATGGGAATTACATTCTTTCCATTCTCCCCCCCATCCCTCTGGGAGTGGGAGGAGGAAGAAGGGGGAGTAAGCTAAGTGGCTGCATGGTTCTTGGTTGCCAGCTAGGCTTAAACCGCAACAAAGGCTCATGTGATTTTGAATTTAGGGTTGTCTACAGGTTGACATGTTGCAAAAAAAAAATGGTTTTGGAAGCATGAAGAAGATGGAGAGGGGAAAGGGCAAATATAGGACACCTTTGAGCTGCCCTTACGGTCACATCATGCACAAATTGCTACATCTGAGCCCTTTATCTGAATTCCTAACTGTGGTTGCTTGTATCTTACTCTATGTCTCGTATGTCATCACTGCACAATGGCACAAAAATGTGGGAAAATTGGGATGGAGACAGGGGGCACAGCTCCTCTGATCATCCTTTCACAGCAGTAGTGTGCATACAGACATATGGATGTGAGCTTGACCCTACCATTCCCTTTTTGGGTGATCTTGGGCAGAATACTTTACCCTGGCAGCCTTTACCCCTACCTTCTGAGGTTTCTTCATTAGCTGACAGAGTAGAAGGATAGTTTTCCCATGGATATGAAATGTCAGGTCAAAAACAGCTTCAGCACCTCCTAAAAGGGGTATCAATCTGAGCAGGAAACATAAAAGAGCATTGAGAGTAGTAGCAACAGCAAAAACTGAACTCAATCCCAACCATAGGCAGAATTCATATTATATCCATTAGAGGTGTGAGCTGTCCTGATGGATTTTCCACTCATGTCTATAAAAAAGAAATGCATCAGAAGAATTCTGATTCTGCCCTCTTCCCTAAGCTATCTATATAACACGATTCACCATGCTCACTCCCTGTCTTCTGAAGTGCTTTCCCCTTGGCTCTCTCTCCCAGGCATCAGTGCTTCCTCTCCTGTTCAGAGAATCTCAGCATCCTTATACACAGCTGTAAAAATCTCTTCAGCAGAACCTGCCTGTATTGAGCTTGAAACACAACAGTGAAGCACACCTGAAACCCCCAATTGACTTCGGTGTGCAGCAGTGCTCAAATTGCAATTCGACTACATGGGAACCTGTCTTTCCAAAGGAAAACTGTTCTGTGGTTGATGTGCAGACCTGCGCGAGGGAAGAATTAAAGCTTTGCTTTTCTTCTCTCAAGAGCAGAAAAACGTCCATGGGGAGTCTTCCTTGGAAAACAGCACCAAGGGAACTCCATGGAGTGAAATACTGTATTCAGTGAGCCAGTACATGCAGTGCAAACCAGGGTTTTCATCCAGACATTAGAAGTGGTGAAAGGACTTAAGCCCTCTTCTCCATTTGTCAACGAATTTGGGATAAATCTGAAGGAGAATGAGGGGAGTCATAGGAGGAATCTTTTTAATGGCTCAAAACTCTTGATGTGACTACAGAAATAGGGGTTGATTGGATGTCAGAAGGCTTAAATTCTGTTTCTTTACCTTCTGCTTACCCAGGAAGGAAACATTTCAGTTCTGCCTCCCTCTTTTGTTCAGTCAGATGATCCATTCTTTGCTGGAGGGACCTTATTACATAGGAAGAACCTGATTTTTTTTCTTTTTATAAATATCTTTCCACCAAGACAAGGACACCTCTTGACTCTTGGACTGGTGTGGGGTTTTCAAGATTACAGGTAGGATTTCACCCTTTGGGAGTGACAGAACAAGCGTAGGCCAGGTTGTTCCACTCTTGGAAGCAAGAGGAGAATGGAAAGACAGTAAGCTATACAGACCCAGGATGAGTCCTGAAGAACTGTGAGGTTCATTGTATGATGGGCACAATGATTGCTGCTGGAGGTAGCCACACTTTAGCAATGGTCACCAGTGCAAAGATCCTGGCTGTGCCTTCAGCAGTGGCTGCTTTCCTGCCTGCTTTGACCTGTGTCCCAAAGGAGGCTTCTTAACATTTGTCATTACTGGTTCCCTTTCTTTCTGATAGAGCTGGTAATCACATCCACATGGAAACATCCTATGAAGGTAGACTGCAGCCAAAGGCTACTCAGATACTCAATAGATGCGTCAGTCACGTGAAGACAATACATATTGGTTTTCTCAGGGTAACTCCTTCCTGTTCTATGTCTGAATAAGAGAAACTCACTGAACAGGAGCCCTCAGGGGGTGATACATTCCACAAGCAATGGAAAGAAATGCCAGTTCTCAACGAATGCTTTTTCCTACACACACAGCTCTTTCTTCTAACAACTGTTTGCAAATAGGTTTTATTGCTCAATGGCTGGCTCAAGGAGACATTTAACAGGCTTTAATTCTTCATCAAGCTTCAGATTTTCCACCCGGGGAATCTTCTTCCTTTTCACCCTCTCTCTTTTCTTTTCCGTTGTTAAAAGCAGGACATGACAGCCTGCAGGGTGATGTCTATTGTTGTGAGTTGAAAGATCTAGCACACTTCAGAGTCTGAGAGCATGAATGAAATATTAACATCCTTCCCTACTGCTCCTGGTAATGTATGCAACGTTTGAAAAGCCTTTTCTTTTAGCTTAAAGCAGCATAGATACCAGCAGCTATTTAAAACGGCCTGACAGATGCTGTGCTAATACTGCTTAGCCACTGCTTGACAGGCATGAACTCTGGATCTTTCCACTTGAACAGGAGAAGGGCCATAGTCCAGGAATAGAAGCAGCAGCCTTACAGCAGTAACTAAACAGTTTTGTGCCAACAGCTGGGGCGATTTTTGAGAGGAGGGTTACACTGCCCAGTTTTCAACCAGAAATGCTTCTCCTATCTAACTTGTCAGATAACAATGCCAGTTAACATATAAACCCAGCCACCTGTAGCTTACTCAGAGGCCAAAGGGTGCTAATAATCTCCCAAAAGTGCTTCAAATCATTCTTCTATAGTATCTGTCCATCTCCATCGAGTTTGCTCAGCCTCATTGTCACAGCCTGTCTCCTTCTCCTTTGCAAAAACCTTCTTGCATTAGATCCCCAGCTAATGCTCTGCCTCAGCTGCAGTTGTCCCCTCCGTTGCTCCTCTTCCAACCATTCCTGCCTGTGGGGATATTGAGCCCTGGGAACTTGAGCTTGGAACCTTTTCTAGTAGCAGCAGGATGAAGGCTGCCAAACTCAGTTGGTTGATGTCCCTTTCAACAGGCTTCCGTGCACATTTGCCGTGTTGCCATCTCTCACTTGCTGAAGACAGAGTGTGATGAGCCCTCCAACTGCTCTTTTCCAGCTTTAGCCAGGCCTAATCTCTGCTCCATGTTGTCTCTGGTCTTGTGGCCAAACACAGTTGGCTTGGCCAGAGCTGCAGCAGGATGGGCTGTCACACACTGGGACCATGAGTTATAGACCCCCTGTTTCAACGTTCTGACTGGCACAGCTAGTCTACCACAGCTAGTGAGACCACCCAAGACATATATGTGCATATATGCCTCAGACACACACAGGGCAGAATTTTGACACCACCACATGGCAATTGTCTCATGCATCAAGAAAGGAGGAACTTGAGAAGGTTATTTTGTTGGGTATGCACACCAGTGTTAAGTGATTCCCAGCTCAAGAAGATGTGAAAAGTGACCCATGGTTCTTGTTTGTTCCTGAATTATTAGACAAACATGAGATATAATGAGCAGCAATCAGGATCTGTTCAGGGATGATTATTCTGGTTAATGAAGTGTTTTCTACCAGCTTGGTGTTATTGGACTCACACGTTCTTCATCCACGGTCAGTCCAGCTTTCTGTCCAGTCTTCTATAAGGCTCACTTAGCTAAAGCCTCTTGCCTATCCTATGGTACCTTCATTTTTTTTCTGCATCACAGTGTCCTTACTCTGAAATATCTCAGCTCTCATGCCCATCAGCTATTTAGTTGATGGTTGTGGAAAGTGTGTTGGTCTGAGGATGCTCCATGCCTGTCCCAGATCATACTTCTGCAATTAGAGCTTCCCTCAACAAAAAGCTCTTCTGAGCTCAGTAATGGGCAACCACAACACAGCTATCCTTAAGCAGAGACAAAATGACTCCTGTCAGTTTTAAGGTACCTGAAGGTCCAGGTCCTTTGCACTGAAGGACAGCATCACTAGGTGGCACTGACTTCGTTGTGTGGAGGAGTCCAAGCACACAACGATGGACAGAGCTGTTGAATGGGGAGTCCTGATAAACCCCACTTTGGGGAGCCTCCAGCCAGGGGTTATCTTCTGCACGCTGCGGACATTTGGAGTCCCAGTCTCATTGTAGTGCCTTGTAGATAACAGCGCCAGGAGAACAGCAGTGTTCCCTCCTCTTCCTTAAGAGGATATAAAAGAGGCAGGAAAATCAGGGCTTTGTTCTTCAAACACACTTATCCTTAAATGCTTGGCGAGGTCTCACACATTCTCTCCCTACATTCCCTTTGTACTTAAAGCTAATAACACATATGAGCACTTTGTTAATGAATGTCTCACCTGTACTACACAAAACATGAAGCTCTTTGGGGTTTTACATCACTGAGGACTTTAATATGGTCTCCTCGATGTATCCTTCTCCTGTGGGATCAGATGCAGTTGTGACAGAGATTTACCCAACTGCTGCTTCAGATCAGGGTAAAGCATTTGGTGGACACCAGTGCATCAAGAGGGCTCACTCAGAGTGCATTAACCTCCTCTTTGCTCTGGGTACAGATTGTGTGTGATGAAGTAGCATGAAGCTCAATGAGATCAGAGTAAAAGTCTGCTTAGCCACATTCTGTCTCTAGCAATGGCCAACAGAAGACGTATAAAGAAGAAACCCAAGAACATCCTGACAGCTTGTAGCTCTGGGCTTTCAGCAGTTAGCAGGGTGGTTTTTTAAGGAAAGCCCTCAATCTATCACACGCAAGTGTTAGCATCCCCTTGTCTTCTGGCAAATCGTTTCACTCCTGCACTTCACACTGCTGCAAGAAATACGTCATCTTGTTTCTTCGGAACTAACCAGACAGTAATGCTATTTGATGCTCCCCTGGGTTTCAGTATTAAGAAAATGGCATGCGTGTTGTTCCCTGTTGCTGCTGTTTAAGCCACTCATTGATTTACATCAGATGCCCTCGCAGCAAGCTTTTTTCCTGGAACAAAAACTCCTGCTGTTTGCAATTGTTCACCATAGGTAAGCAATTCTACTTTTTAGTATTTTGCCACTCTCCCACTGCCTTCAGTCCCAGGCTATTGTGATCTCAGGTAGGCAGAGAGGACAGCCATATAAATAACATAATCTGAGGGCCCTGGGAAGATTTATACAGCATTATAGTGATGTTTTCTCTTATGTTTTAATTAGTAAAGGGTTCACAAAGGAACACAAATGGCATTTTTCTTGGCTACAAAGCTTTGTATCATAATGAATCAGTGCCAAAAAGATGCCTATTGCATCCACCATGGACCTTGCATGAGAGCTGTACTTTTTGGGCCGAAGTTGTATAAGTTTGCCCATGGATCTCACTGATCCCTTGGAGAATCATAGAATCACAGAATGGTTTGGGTTAGAAAGGGCCTTAAGATCATCCAGCTCCAACCACATGTCATAGGCAGGGACACCTCACACTAAACCATGTCACGCAAAACTCTGTCCAACCCAGCCTTGAACACTGATGTGACATTCACCTCTTCTCTGGGCAGCGTGTTCCTGCGCCTCAGCACCCTCATAATAAAGAACCTTTTCCTTATAACCTGAGCTTGCTCTGTTTAAGTTTGAACCCTTTGTCCTATCCTCAACAGTCCCACATGGCTCGCTCACTCCTACGGCGAGATTTCAGGTTGCATGGAAGTCCTCTGGCCGGTGCAGTGCTGAAGCCTGCCTTCCCTTCTTTCCAAAGCTAGTAAGAAATCTCTTTTTAATTAATAAAAAAGGGCAATTTTTCATATGAAAAAGATCAAGACAGCCTGCACAAAAGCAAAGCACTAGAAATTCAGAGGGCACATTTTGGTGCCTAGACCCAGATATACACAAGGCAGTGATGTCGTGGCTCTCTGTACTTTGTAAATCCTGAGAGCCTCACATTTCTCTGGTAGTGCTATACAGCATATTGTCCCTTATGTCTGGAACATCAATATTGTGTCTCATCAGCTAAAGTGGCTTCACTTTCCGGCACAGTGAGGGTAGAATTCATCCCACCTAATATCACCTCTGTAGATATTAGTCCCCCTTTATGATAAAAGGAAAATGTGGTCATTTTTAAAATGTGATCCATCTGACCTGTTTTATATATCTGCATTAGTCTGAGTTGAATGTGTTCTGGAAATGCATGCTTCTTTCAGAAGAAAAACCTAAATTTGACGACACAGAATTATGAAGGAATCCCAATGCAGATTCCACAAATAGGTTATCTTATTGCCTGGGACCATGTGTGTAGGTAACTGTGTTGAGGCCAGGAGACAACATAGTCAGTAGTGACCAGCAGACCATTCACAGGGATGCAAGCCAATTGCTTAAATAGGGGCACATGGAGCAACTGAGCTGCCATAAGCCACTCAAAATGTCAATGCAGGGCTCCAAAATATAATATAGGACTTACAAGAAAACAGTATCCATCCAGAGCAATAGCTGAAAGACAGGTGGGATGTGTCTAAAATAGCACAGTCCATGTATGGTCATTGACATCTGCTTTAGGATGATGTTCAGTCACACTTTAAGCTCTGCTGCCTGTCTGTACTAAATCTCTGTGGGCTATAGTGGATGCTGAGCATCCATCAGACTCATAGGTGCACACTTCCATTCTAAAGATGAAGATGCACATCTCTCAGGGTACCAAAATGATATGCATTATCTCCTTTTGCTCTCCATTTTACGTACATTTGCTTTTCCATCGCAGGTGGTTTGATCTTACTTCATCACAATTTCTGTGTGAAAGAAACAGTCTTCCCTGAGGCAAAAAAGCTTCCCTCCAACACACAGACACATCCCCTCAATGCTGATGCATGGTTTATGTCATGCAGTAAAACTTTCATGTGCCACTGTTTACACATTAATATGGAGTACAGAATTAAGCTATAAAATGAACAGGCTGATTTCAGTTCTTTCTGTCAACAGGAATAAATTACACCATATGTCAAGTAGTGGTAAAGCCTTGGTGTAGAGCATTAATGGAACTAACCTTTACTACCTAGGTACCATAGCCAAGAGAGAATAAACATTTGCTACTTGATGATAGAGAACGCTTTTCAATAAACAACAGCTGGAAATTAGCAGAATTAATAGTGCTCAGAGTAAGAAATATTGAAGAAAATCACAGCGACAAAATACAGACAGAGATTTTCATGGTGTTTTCAGCTATGTTTATTTTTACTGTAGGGCATGCAATCCAGAACCAATCCAAGCAAGACTTGACAACAGTCCCGCTGTAAGGCAGCCTTGAGCCGCTGTCATATATATTCTTCAATGTAGTTCTAACACACTACTACAGTTAGGAGTAAGTCAGACCTTTTAGTGCAAAGGGGTTTAAACAATTGCGAGCTACGCAGGGAAAACCAGATGCATTACTTAGAGAAATGGGTTAAACTACCACAGATTAATTATGGAGATAAAATTGGATGAGAACATGTACATCTCTCAAGGAACACGTGAATTCAATACGCAGTTCTGGCTCAGAGTCACTGATGCTTAGGTATGAAATGGTCCTTTTCCATTTTGCTGAAGCTTTAAGTTCACATTTCAGACTTAACTTCTGTTAACTGCTGGCTCTCCAACAGCTATTTCATTTCTTCTTATAAAGCACGGAATAACTGCTAAGATGGATCATCCATCCAGATTTAGATGAAGATGATAGCCTAAAAGACCAAATGCTTTGGAATAAAGTGTTCCTCTTGGCTACCAGGAAAATCAGTCTTTAAGGGAGAGCAAGCCACACATATTATGTGTACAGCTCTGGTGTCCTCAATATCAAAAGGACATGGAACTATTGGAATAAGTCCAGAGGAGGCCACGAGGATGATCAGGGAACTGGAGCACCCCTCCTATGAAAATAGGCTGACAAAGTCGGGGCTGTTCATCCTGGAGAAGAGAAGGCTGCGTGGAGACCTCAGAGCAGCCTTCCAGTATCTGAAGGGGGCCCATAGGGATGCTGGGGAGGGACTCTTCATGAGGGACTGCAGTGACAGGACAAGGGGTAATGGGTTCAAACTTAAACAGGGGAAGTTTA